>LPNX010778745.1:229834-509696 GCA_001517045.1 Pseudotsuga menziesii | reverse complement strand
ATTAATTGTTAGGGGGAAGAGGGGGTGGGGAGGGGACATAGAATAACAAAATTATTGTAGTCAAATCTCAAGTTTTATGCTTACATAACGCGCACGCGTTAGAGTCTTACAAAACGTGCAAACATTTTCCAGTAATATATTGCACGTACGTTTGGCATTGACGAGAATACATATTTGAATGTAAACAAAACGCGAGCGCATTTATTACCACTATGGTCGAATCTCTAGCCATGCTAGCATGTCATTCTTATGCCTATGTGTCTGCTTCAAACTTTTCTTCGGATTCATCATGCCTATGCCTTGGAGTATGATAAACCATAGCTAATTGAGATATATCCAAATTTTCAATATGCTCTTGTTTATCCATTCGTTACAGTATGTTGCAGACCTCCATTTTTTATGAAATTTTAGAAACAAATAGTTTTTTTTTGCAGATTTCAAATATATAATTTTTAACAAGAATATATATATATATTTCTCTTTTATTCTTATTTGTCTTGTGTTATCACTCCACAACTCAAAAAAACACACTGTTAGTATTCCGTCCATAACTCTTTTGTTCCTCAACCATTTTGAAAAAAAAATGTATGGTGCACTAAAGAACACTGACCTCTACATGCTATAAAAAACCCATTTCCAAATAATTGCATTAAGACATTAAAGTGTTGTACCCACAATTGACATAACATTTTCAAGGTTTGATCACTTAGATAATTAAAAATAAATAAATAAATTGTTTTTGTTATTGGAAAAATAGTCGTGCACTAGTACTATCTATTCTCTATATGTCTACCAGTTTTCGTAAGTTTATTCCATCATTTAGTCACTCAAAGACTACACCCATAAAAACATATACCTTATAATTTGTCCCAAAAATAAAATGCACTTGTTAAAAAAGATCTAACTTTAGATAGTTAAGAACATTTTCAATAGAAAAAAATTATATATTTGGAATTGTCATTCAATTTACTACATTTTATCTTTTTAACTCAGTGCAAGATTCATTATGTAAGTGTCTCAAAATATCTATGTAAGTTGATGGGTACCTGTTTTTTCAGTTTTATATTGCATCTAATGTGTCAAAAGAGACCCTCATTAGCTTGCACACACCCATGTTTTGAAACTATTTGATCTTATTGTCATTCTATGTCACATTCTATATAAGTTTCAATGGCACATGCTTTGAAACTATTTGATATCAATGTCATTCTACATTACATTCACAAGTTTTACGACACATGCTCTTGAAACTATTTGATGTTAATGTCATTGTACATCACATTCTATACAATGCCAGTGGAACTATTTATTTGATGTTAATGTCTTTCTATATCACATTCTATATGTCTTTTTACCTTACATTCTATACAAGTTTCAAGGTGGTGTTTTTTTTTTAATTTTTTGAATCTTATGATAGATGTCATTGTCTAATTATTCCAAGATAAGGACTTACTCTGATAAAATAATAACTTTTATAATCATGGTAACTTATTCTAATGGTATATGAACCGACCTAAATAGCGGAATAATTATACAACTCATACAATTTTAAGTAACAATTAACACAACTCCAACACTATAATAATACAATACATTATATCATTTATGTTTAATTTTAAGAATTTGCTGGATCCAAAAGAAATGATATATCAATCCATTATTGCATTGAGAGGAGCTAGTTATGAAATAAAAAAAATCTATGTCCACTTATAAAATAAAACCATAAAACTTTAACTTAAATCTAAACCTAAATCTATCAAATAAGTGAGTGATCAATTTTGTTAAATATAAAAATAAAAATTAATTATACCTCAATAATTTTTGTAGTACCTTGATAGATCTTGGTTTAATATAAATCTATACTTATAGAATAACACCAAATCAACTAACCAACACTATCATTTAAAAACTTGTGTCCATGTATTAACTCTTAGAAACACTCTATGAACCTAAGCAACAATATACTTTGAGAACAGTCTGTCTTAGAAACACTCTGTAAACCTAACCAACAGTATACTTTGAAGATAGTCTGTTCACATACCAACTCTTAAAACTTTAGTTTAAGCACAAAAATAATAATGGGAGATGCAGAAAAATTATGATGGGAAATGCAGAAAAATAATACTGGTAGATGTTGAAAGGAAAGAGACATATCAGATATTTCTGTGAAGATGCGAGGAAACGTGAATAATTATACGAAGGGATATGAAAAAATGCATAGAAAGATCTTCACCCATGATTCATATGGTCTCTTGTCACATCTTATATCTGGATTAATCTACGCACTCAACGCTGCAGCCAGGGTTGGAATTTCAAATGACGGACACCCATCAAAATTGCCGCTAGCAAAAAATTTTCTTTATTTTATGCCAGATTTTGACGGTCTTGACAAGATCTTAGCTGTAATTGAGGGTTAAATTGACACATGACGGGCATTTACCTGTCAAATTCCATCCCTGGCTGCAGCTACCATACCATGGCCAAGTCCCACCGTCAAATTCCATCCCTGGCTGCAGCTACCATACCATGGCCAAGTCCCACCTCGGCAACGCACGTTCGGCAGGAAGGGGCTTCGGAAAAAATTAAAATTAAAAATCACATCACAATTCAAATAGTGCTACGACAAATTCACAACAACCAACCATCGAGCCTCATGAATTTCATCCTCTATGAATATTTCATTTTCTTATTCGTACAGGGTGCCCACTGGCTATAGAGGACAGAGGACAGCAATCTTTATTTAGGGGACAAACTTTTTTTCGGGGGAGAGCCTGTTACAGATACGTTCGATTAAACGGTACTCATTTGACAGGCTCCCTTCCCAAGAAAAGTCTATCCTGTATATAAGGCACTCCGTCCCATAAAGTCCCTGTATTGTAGGGTTTGACATGACTGATTTGATGCGCCTTAGATGAGATTTGGGGTTCTAGATCCGTTGACAAATGTGAATGGCTGGCTTCAAATTTCTTCACGAAATTTCTTCAACTGTAGTTGCTGATTACGTCAATCCAACGCACGATTTTGTCGTGTTGATATCATGGCGTTTAACTTTATATTTCTATGTGATGTTCCATTACGAACTCGTCGAGTCTTGGTAGCAAGAAATTATTTCGCAGGATCGATTCTTTAGATCATATTTGGGTACAATCTGCTCTGCTCGTCTTGTGCAGTTGCTTCTATGGTAAGAAATGTCTACAATATGGTACTTTGCATCTATTAGCGATACAATCCATATTGAAGATTTATGATTTGAGTTCAGTAGCATTAGATTACTGGGCACTTTCATGATTGTTGGTCCTTGTATTAATACAGTCCGAAGAATATTTGAGTGGCAAAAAATGGATATATTTTATCTAACAATATCTAGAATCTACCGTCTTTTCTTTTTCAGGCGCTTGCAGATATGTGTGGGGATCAACTCGGTAATGTTAAATATAAAGAGGTGAATAACACAACACTACCATATTACTGATAAATAGCGAGGCTGATTGGTTTCTAGGCTGATGTTCCTTAAACTCAATCCTGATCATACAGGAATTCATTCAAAGCTCGCGAGGAGTGAAGCTATTTACATGCAGATGGATACCGGCAGATAGGGAAGCCAAAGCCCTTATATTTCTCTGCCATGGTCAGCGTCAAATAGCTTTTCAATTTGCTCGCCAGAGTTTACTTATATCTTCATATAATCTTAATCACGATTCCATACATTCGTGACTGAAAATTTGTTTAAGATTTTGGGTTTCTGTTGTTTAATTTGTTTTGTTTTCGTGGTTGTAGGCTATGCTATGGAGTGCAGCATTTTCATGGAAGGTACTTGGACTGGCTCTATCCGTTGTTAATGGGCTATAAATGAATATGAACAGGATATTAATGAATCGACAATGCTTTGTAGAGACTGAAATTTCCTATTAATTTATGTTAACATGACTAATAACTCAATTGGAGCTATTATCAGACACAGGAATGAGGCTTGCAAAGGCCGGGTACGCAGTATTTGGTATAGATTACGAAGGGCATGGCAAATCTGCTGGATTAAGTGGTTATATACAAAACTTCGATGACCTTGTAGCGGATTCTGCAACTTTTTTCGGAAGCGTCGCTGGTACGTATAATTAGCCTGTTATTTTGTAATTTCCATATTGTGAAATCGAATATAGAATATTTTTATTTAAGTTTGAGAAGATGAAAAAATTACAGAGAGAATTGAGTATAGGAAGAAAGCGAGGTTCCTTTATGGCGAATCAATGGGAGGAGCTGTGGCACTTCTCATCCATCGAAAACAGCCCAACTATTGGAATGGCGCTGTACTTGTTGCCCCCATGTGCAAGGTATAAAAGCCATAATTAGTTATAATTTAAGGAGTTAAGTTTAATCCTTGCAGATATTATTATTGCTGAACATTCTTTAAATTCTTTTGAACAAAATCTGGCATTTAGACACATCCATTTATACATGACAGTTAGCAGAAGAAGTAAAACCTCATCCCTTGGTTATCAGCATATTGAAAAAGCTAACTGCCATAGTCCCAACCTGGAAGCTTGTACCCACTGAGGACATTATAGATACGGCCTTTAAGGACTCAGAAAAGAAACACAAGGTAATGAATTGTATTATTGGTTCTTCTTCTTTAATTCCTTCAAACAATTTGTAGACGTTTTTATATGCTTACGCTAATATAATATGCACCTAAATACAGATTCGGACAAATCCATACGTTTATCAAGGCAGACCTCGTCTAAAGACGGGTTACGAGCTCCTCATGACAAGTTTGGACATTGAGAAACGGCTGGACGAGGTATGGAATTGGAACACTGAATTAAATGATGGTCGTAATGAATTATAACTTATAATATCAATTATATGATCTGCATGCAGGTGAGATTCCCTTTTCTGATTGTTCATGGAGAGGACGATAATGTAACAGACCCATCTGTGAGCAAATTACTGTATGCTTCTGCCAAATGCTCAGACAAAACGCTGAAACTGTACCCGGATATGTGGCACGGCTTGACTTATGGAGAACCCCTGGCGCACATTGATTTGGTATTCTCGGACATCATTGCGTGGTTGGGCGAGAGAAGTGAAGAAGCAGGGTGCCCTGAAAAATCTAGCGATTCTGAATCCGCCATGATGGCAGCAGAAAGCGAACAAAAGCTTGCCAACGACCGCCTGTCTTCCAATAAAGTACACAACTGAGCTTGGAAGGAGCAAGTCAGGTAACTGAGCAGGCCGATCAAAAAAAGTTAAGAGCTTGAATCCGCGTGAGTGGGGTCCGAATCCCGATTACGATGGCTTGATTGATTCATTCAAGGCATTAGTTTACACGATTATGGTAAGTTGGTAACCTATTTATTGTACGAGGATTGCAAATTAAAAAACTATACAGAAGACGGCAAGGCTTGCCTTATGGGGATCTGCACCCACAGACCTCGTGAAGTTCATGGTTAACAGGCGTTTGCTATGGGTAGTCGAGTACTTGAAAGTTGATATCCATGTTAATGTGGGAACTTGGGTATCGCCCCAAATTGTAACGAAAGTCTTCGCCATGATGGTGTATAATTTCCTTTTGGGCGAAAGTCTTCACCAATCTTAAAAGGCATCGTTATTCATGAAACCTCTAAGGCTCTCATCGTTATTGATTATGAACTATACGGCAATCCAATCAATAGCTAGTGCTGGTTCTTACTAACCGGTAATTGTTAATGGTTATTGGTCAAATATCGTGAGTTCTTTGGTTAAAGAGTGATTGATTTGGTTAAGGAGTGATTGATGTTAGAAAGGCTATTCTGGATACAAACTAGTTGGAGGTGCGCTCATTGGAAGGAGACACCAAAAAATTAAGCTATATTAAAGATTAATAGATATGATTGATGATTTTGACTGTGGATTGATGATTTTGACTGTGGATTAAGATTTCTCAATAAATATTAAAAATACACTCACAGTTTAGATACCCTGAATTATTATTTATTAACCAATGATAAAATACACTGTCCCTAGACACTTGCTAATGCTTGCTCTAAACCCTGACATGTTCTGATCATTGTTCGTGAGTTTTAAACTTATTTTATTTCTTTTTCACCCCTTTTTTTTATATTGTGAGGACTGTCTCTTTTTTATATTTATCTTGATCCAGTACCACCGAACAGGTAAAGCAAAAGCTAACTTATTTCCATCCCGCCTGGAGATCTATCTATAGTTTTTTTTAGGCGGGAATATATCTAAACCACCTGTCCTCAGCCATTGCCTCCTTGATAAACTAGTTTCTGAGGTGTAGTGAGCTTGTTGCCGGGAACTTGTTTCTAATATAAAAAAATAGTTTGGCTTGCTTGTTCCAAAGAGCAAACACCAGCCATGTACAATAGGAGTATGACTCTGGTTCAACGGCATCGAGTGGTGGCAGGTGCCTACAGTGGTCTGGATCTGGATTTAGTTCCAGGGATCCTTACGCACTACCATTAACAAAGTCAACATAAAAAAATAAGAAAGAAAAAGTATGAAAAGGCACTTAACTCTGTAAAACAATAAAATAGAAACGCAATGACCACACTGCTCAATGTTCACTTCACTCATTGGATTATCGCGAGGAACGTCAGTCCGGACTGTTGTGACGTATACATTTATCTTCCATCATTATGTGGTCTTAAAACCCGTAATGATATACTTTTGTGTATTAAAAAGTATATGTTTGACTTTGAAACTTAATTTAATGTAGTTGTTTTATCTGGTTTGTGATTTAATAACAAACAATAACTATAATAAGAATGTGTTACTTATTAATTTAATATAATAATTACTTAACTTGGGTTGTTGTGGTTGTGAATGAAGTTAAGTTCATAGTTATATTATTATTTGAGTTAAGTTAATAGTTGTATAATAGTTAATTTAAAAGTTAATATAAAGTTATTGCACTTAATATAACAACTTCGAGTTATCTCTACTTTTTAGCTTCCAATTGTGAAATGGAGTTAGATTGTCATATGAACTACACATTACACTTGTGCCATTAGTTCACCCCAAAATTCTAAAATATATACACCTTTGAGTAACAATATGTAAATCTTAATCACATCATTTATGTAAATCTTAATCACATTATTCACAATCAATGAAAGTAAACCAAAGATCATTCTTCATTGTATAATCAATTTTATCTAATCCATTAATATTATTAATGATCTTCATCACTATAATTAATTTAATATGATCTAAAGTCAATTATTGTTGATAAAGAATCAAGAATCATGTTATCCCACTAGCTTGGTTGAAAAAGATGCAACATACCTGATGTACAAGTGAAAGCCTTCTCTCACTGCAAACCAGCTGAATCAAATTCAGGTTAGCTTGCGTCCATCAACCCACTATGTCTAATCCACCTAACCACTCACTCACCAGCGGGCTTGGGTTCAATCCATTCTGTCTTTGTCAAATCTCTCATGCTTCCATCTCACTGATTGTATGAAATGTTGACCACCACAATTAGCAGTACATATCGTGCGGCCCTGATCGCCTGTACCCTCAGGCATTGCTTGGAAATGAAATATATAAATATGACAAAGATCTAGAGCCATGATTCACGTGGTATCCCGTAACATCTATCTCGATCGATCTACAGACTCGCCCTTTCGACCAGTACTAACTCCCACACTGGCAGCAAACTGTCGGTAGGAGGAGGAATGCCTGGCAGCACAGAGCTGGTAAGCGGAGGAATAAAAAAATAAAAAATCACATAACAAGTAAGCTTTGTCTGCCGGGCAGCAGATTTTGGTTGGTAGGAGGAGGAAAACAAAAGCTAAAAATCATATAACAAGCAAGCTTTGAGATAAAATATTCAAGTAGTATGACAAATTCAATAACTAATCTTTGACTCCGATGGCTTCCATCCTTCAATTCTGTTTTATCACGAAGAATTTGCACGCACTTATTCATGTGGGGTGCCCACTGCCTACTGGTCATGGAATCCTTGTGCCGTTGTAGGGCGGCAATGATGTTGAATTGGCAACAAAATCGAACGGGAGCTTGCCGTTGTAGGGTGGCCATGATGTTGAATCGGCAACAAAAATGGAACGGGAGCTTGCCAACGACAGCCGATCCTGA
Source organism: Pseudotsuga menziesii (assembly GCA_001517045.1). NCBI lineage: Eukaryota > Viridiplantae > Streptophyta > Pinopsida > Pinales > Pinaceae > Pseudotsuga > Pseudotsuga menziesii. The sequence goes on along the minus strand of LPNX010778745.1, from coordinate 501,599 downwards.
GCAAGGGACTAAATGAATAAAGTACGCATAATTGAACAGCCCAACCTATGAATAACTCTGGGAACGGACAGGGCAGTTGAAAAAAAAGCTGAGAAAGACTTGAATGAACGGCGTCCAATGATGGATTCAATCAAAGCATGAGTATGAGAGCAAATCATAAAATAAAATCTTCGAGGAAGACGGCATGCGATGGCAGGCCCCTACCGACCCACCCACCCAGTGAAGCATGGCCAATAATAGCCAGCCTACTGTATGCTAATGTTATTCAATGCTACTGTATGCTAATGTTATTCAATGCTGTGGTAGCAGACATGTTACCTGTTGGCTTTCAAGCTTGGCCAATTGGTGACATACCTGCTGCCACCCCATTAAATAGCAAGCTGCAGGATTATTGCTGTTGCAGGATATCACACAAAGTGTTCATAAGCACCCCAAGCATTATTGCTATTGCAGGATATCACATAAAGAGTTCAATATACAACCCAGCAACAGTACAATTACTATTGTTGTGAGCTCATATCGATTGCTGACAAATAACAGAGCAGATTTTGCTCCGAATGGAGAAAGGAATAGGCAATCAAAATAAGCTCACTTAACAATAACTGTTACTAACATAGTTGATTTTGGTCTGGACGAAGGAAGGAATTATCAATCCGAATGGAGAAAGGAATAGGCAATCAAAATAAGCTCACTTAACATTAACTGTTGCTAACATAGTTGATTTTGGTCTGGATGAAGGAAGGAATTATCAATCCGAATGGAGAAAGGAATAGGCAATCAAAATAAGCTCACTTAACAATAACTATTGCTAATAGTTGATTTTGGTTTTGGTCTGGATGAAGGAAGGAATTATCAATCAAAATAAGCTCACCAATTTCATCATCAATCAAGATAAGCTCACCCAATTTTAATGTAGAATACCATTAGCGCGGTAATTTCCTTTTAACCCTTTAATGTTGGAATTTCATTTCTATCTTCCACACTAATTTTTTGTGTTCTTACTTGTATTTTATCCATCAGACAACTTTGTATGGAAAAACAACCTTCAATGAAGTTTTATTAAAAAAATACTTTTTAATAATAATTTTTTTATTAAAAAATTTAGTTTTCAATTTCAAGATAGATTTTTATTGAATTTAATCTTCAATTAAAAGATAATAATAAACTTATTTATTCATTTTTTTAATTATGTATTTTGAAAATTGGTGCACATTATGAATGAAATAAAACAACCAACTAACAATGACACATACAACTTAAAAGTAACAAGTATTATGGCACATACCAAAATTTACAAGGTTAACATGATTTTTACCATGAAATCTTAGCAAACAAATTTTGCAAATTTAACATGTTGCATCGATGGAGATAAATTTTTATTGAATTTAATCTTCAATTAAAAGATAATAATAAACTCATTTATTCATTTTTTTAATTATGTATTTTGAAAATTGGTGCACATTATAAGTGAAATAAAACAACCAACTAACTATGACACATACAACTCAAAAGTAACAAGTGTTATGGCTCATACCAAATTTTACAAGGTTAACATGATTTTTACCATGAAATCTTAGCAACCAAATTTTGCAAATTTAACATGTTGCATCAATGGTGTATTGACTTCAAAGGCCATATACATATTATATGACCTTTGTAAAAGTCATTTATTAAATACCCACATTGCAATAGAGTTTGTGCTATGATCCCCCATTCTTTTGTCAAACCAAGTTTAATAAGTTTGTTTTTATAAGGTATGGATTGTTTTGGATTCCTCAACTATTATTGTACCTAAACTTTGTGGATTTGTCTATGTATTATCCATGATGCATTCTAATGAGAATTTTATAATAAAATTATTAAATTTTTATTCATTCATAAAGCAAAGTATTTAGTTTTATAATGTAGGCAATTCATTTTATTTTAATTTTATAAAAATGGAATAATGCAACCTCTTGTGAAAACTACTTTTTGGGCACAAATTATTGCTTTCTTCTTTGGGTTATTGAAAAAACCACTTCAACTTCAAACTTGTTTAGAATTTTTTTTTGCCCTTGAATAAAAGTAATTGTTTCAACCAATTACTAACTACTTTTTGGGCACAAATTGTTGCTTTCTTCTTTGGGTCATTGAAAAGACCACTTCAACTTCAAACTTGTTTAGAATTTTTTTTTGCCCTTGAATAAAAGTAATTGTTTCAACCAATTACTAAGACTACAAAAATAGTAAAATGGTGTTTTAATATATATCAACTAAATCATTTTCAGAAAAAATGTGAATAGATAAGTTAAAGAGAGTCCCACAACTTGTTAACCTAGCCCAATATCAAACAACAACAAAATTCATGTTTTAAAAAAAAACACAAAATAATTTCATAAAAAATTGTTTTTAGATTATTATCAAAATTTATAATAAAAAAAATTAAATTAGCATCGTAGCACTTTCAAAGTTTTTAGATAAATGGGTGTCTAAATTCACCAAAATTCCACAGGATGTGCTTGGTAAATTTGATATAACATAAAACCAAGCATGTTTGAAATTCCATAGGTGGTGCTTGGTAAACTTGGAATATCTTCTAAACGAAGGGAAAAAAGACCATGGAAAGAGATTGAAAGGGAGGGAACCATCCCATATTGGAACAATGATAGGCCAATATAAGAAAGAAATAGGAAATGGACTCAAAACAAAGCAATCTCATTGAAGGCAAACTCACCTATCTATTCTTCAATCAAATAGAAAGATTCAATCAAGTGGGAGATCAATCCTACTTATTACATATATAATAACAACCACCTACCCATATCACTTATGTAAGATTACACTATATTAATAGTTAATAGGTATATTAATAAAAAATATGAAGTATATTACACATATATTAATATATTTATAGGTATATTAACACGTATATTACACATATATTTTCCTAAGTCTAGCCTAATTAATTTATTAATACAAAAGAAAATGTGATCAAAGACTACAATTTAAAAGTCAATGAGAAAATAAGACACATCCTTACATTTGGATCTTAGCATTTGGATTTGAGCAAGTTGTTGGTCCTAAAATGAGTGAGTAAAAAATGTTTTTTTAACCCATAGCATTTTGTGGTGGATTGTATTTGGGCCTTTGTCCCATGGTATTTCATAATTTTTTATTATTGATCCTCCTCAAAGAAAGGATTCACTAGACATGAGGAAACTACTTCAACATATTTTATTATTTTGGAGATTTAGATCTAAATCTTAGCCATTGAGGCTAGGGTTTTTCTTGAGATCATCCAATGTAAAAATAAAATTTTATTGTAACTACTTTTTGTACATCATAAAGGATGCTATCTAGAAAGCAAAAAAAATGTTATTTTGGACATCATAAAGGATGCTATCTAGGAAGAAAAAAAAAGCTTTCTGAGACACGTCAAGTTTTGTCCATGACGTGTCCCATTTAGTGTCTAGTTTGACCACTCGATGCAAAAAAAAAGTACACTAAAAATGGACGCTAAATGGAACGCTAATTCCACAATTTGTTGTGGTGAATATATGATTGCATTATGAATGACATCATAATTTATTTGATTTTATATGGTTCGAGTGGTGAATTTATTTGTGAAATATTTTTTTTGTTTAATATGCAACTTTAAAACAAGTTGTGATTTATCTCTTGAAGAAAATTTAATATTTTTCCAATTTAAGGGTTGATTTTAAAGTTTTTGTAAACAACAGTATGGGGTGTTTAGGCCATGGCACTATCTTTTACCCCCCCTTATAAAATAAAGAAAAAAAAAAAACATTTATATTGGTATCAACACTTTTCTATTTAGGGGGTGTTTTTTGTGTTTTTATGCAAAAAACTTCATTTTTATGGCTAGAGTTCTCGTTCTTAGTATAAAGTTATAGTGTCATAGTATAAGTGGTTATAAGTTGAATAAGCCATGTACTTGAAGGACATTCTATTAGACTGGCGCTTGCAGTAGTTAGGTACCCATGTATTTTGGTGGATGGTTGTTCCTTTATATGGACATTGACAACTCGATGATATCTACATGATTGACGTACGATATGCAAGTGCTAGGTTGGATCAAATATAGACTTTTTGAGCAGTAGGTTCTTAAATTCATCGTGGAGAATTTGATGCATCAAATTGGAGAAAGACAATGATGAGGACTTAACATGATAGAGATTGAGACAAGTACTCATTAAGGGGGAGAGTTAAAACAAGTAACGCCTACTTGTTGTGTGTGATACTTGATCATACTACAGGTTGTAGTTGTTATTGTTATAAGTCATTGTAATCTACATTTTAAATCTATGCGAGTAGTTTGATTCTAAGTTTTAGGAGGTTGTTAGATCTAGTTGGGTATGATATTCTCTCTCCAACTAGTTGGATCCTATTATGGCGTGTGCTTGGGATATTCTCTCAATAAATTTTTAGTGTGCTAAGATACAATGTCTATCTTGATGCATAGCTTGGCATTTTTATGTATCATTGTTTAATGTTGAATAGATCACTCAATAGAGTTTTGGTTTGTGTTTGAAAACAAAGATTACTCTCCCAAGTTTTATCTATTTTCCTTTAGTCCAACAATTCCATTTTTTCATTATTTTCCCACGTAGTGGGTCCAAACCATAACTTGAAATAGTTCATATTTTCATTATATTAGAGGGATTTTGATTTGATAGGTGTTTGTTCGCAATCTAAACTTAATTGAAATTGAATTTCTAGCTTGCAAATGATGCATGGTGTTGATTTCATGGAAAATGATTAAAAATTTATCATTTGTTGTTGTTATAAGCACATATTTTTGCACTATGACTATAAAGAAGGGGAAAAAGTCAAAGAGAAAGAATATGAGGTGGTATCTGTGTGGGAATACAACTCAAATTTTAATGACACAACTCTGAGCATTGACTTTCTAGTTGATTGAACATTTGACAATCTCTTTGAAACATGTCGAAGAGCACCTCCATTGCTAGATATGTTAGGAAGAACTTCTTAAAAATAAAAAATAAAATGAACCTATCTCCATAACTTGCATTGACAAATATCCCTTGCTCTAATGTAGTACATTTCTTGATAAAAAATCCCTCTATACAAAAAGGAGTATATACCATACTAAATGGATAAGGATGGTGTCATATGCCCCCACAGAATTTTAACAACATTTACCAACTTCTAGTTCTTTAACAAAGAAATTTTACAAGGATCTATAAGAAAGCATAATCCAATTTGCTGGTGGAAAGAGGGAAGGATATAACATCCATATATGTTATACCCCAACTCTCATTTATAGAATGTGTGCCTAGCTCTCATTTATAGAATGTGTGAGGAAAGTGTCATGCCAGCGAATAGGCTATATAGATAAAATCACCCCACTAAGAGCACATAGGATAAACAACAACCAAAACTCCCCATTATTTCGGCGTTTTGGCTCTTTATTTCAATCAATTTTTTGTTTGGAAATTGTAGTTTTTGCATTTTCTTAATTTCAACAATTACAATCATGCTTATTAGATTAAATAAATGATTCTGAAACTATCAAAATCCTCAAAATCACGACTTGAGCAACAAAAAGGAATTTTCAACCATTATTGTGTTGTCTGATTTCGGCGTATTAGAAATGTTTTGGTCGTCGAATACACTGCTCCCTCTAAGAGCGTAGGATAAACAACAAACAAAACACCAAGCGTTTAAGGAGGTCATTGCGTTCAAATTAGTAGAGGTATTATTGAGAAATATAAATCTAAGAGAAATGGGTGCCTTAAATACACCAAGCGTTGAAGGAGGTCATTGTCATGGCCTTGAGCCTAGTGATACCTTCTTCACACCCAAGAGGTGACTTGGGTGCCCATGTGGGCAAGAGAATATGGTCGAAAGACTTGACAAGGGGAACCTTGGCTAAGTGACGGAACAGAGAGGGGTGTGCAGACCGAGTAAGAGTGCACTCCCACAAACAAAGCCTATGCTGGAAAGTGCGACACCTTACCACATCAGTGGTTGGCAGCACACTTGAGCCCAAGCGTTCATTGATGGAAGACATCGTTGAGAATATAGTTGTCATCGATGTCAAAGGTGTTCACGAATGACAAAGGAATAACCAGTAGATATGGTAGCAGGATGAGTTCATCAATGACAGAGGAAAATCAGTAACAGGGTTGATGATAAGGGAAAATCAGTAACAGGGTTAATGACAAGGATTGATCGATTCTCTGATCAATCGGCATGAAAGAGAAGGCATGAATTAGTCAATTAGATCAATGAGATTTCATGAATGGAATATGTTTCAGAATAACCTTGTTGCAGGTTTCTGGATCAATGATTGATCACTGTAAGGATCAATAATAAACGAGACTTAAGTATGTGCAGGATTAGATGGTTTAGATCATGGTAGGAGCAAATCCATGATTGAAAGTTCATTTTGTGGGTCGGAGTTACATCTGAGATAACCCAACACCGCCTAACTTAAGTCATCCTCATGATTGTAGATTGTGTGGTGGAGATATGAAGGTTCTAGAGATCTATGGCTAATATGAATTTCGCTAATTTAATAGCGAGAAGGATAAAAAGGGAGTTGGCCTGCAAAATCAGAAACTAATCGCCAAGAAGGAGATCGATATCAACGAATGAGGTTCATTGTGGAAGTAGATCGACGACGCACAACAATTCCACTAGGTAGAGTTGCGTAGTTTGGGAAACTTTTGATGTGCCATAATTTTTATGAAATTCACTTCATCATATTTGAATTCCATCGTTGATCTGGTGGGGACACATATCTAATGGTCCTTAAGGATCCCGTTGATTTAACTAGAAATCCTATTAATGTTTTGCTTGGCTGTGGAATAAACGAAATTGTAAAGTATTTGAGATCCGTAGGACAACACCTCAGTGACTGTTTGCTTGCTTACTGGATCGGTTATTGGACCTGTGACTCCTACCTAGCATCAGGTATGTGGACGGTGCAAACCAGTTGTGAGAAATGTAGAAGACGATTTCGAGAAGATCGACGACGATGAATGATTCTCGCATAAAGAAAAGGGAAGATCCACAAACCCACATTTGATTATAGATCAATGGTTAGGATTGAATCCGCAAGGAAATATACGGTGGTGAATGATTTTTGCACAAAGAAAAATGAGGATCCGCAATCCACATTAGATCATAGATTGACGACTAGGAGTAAACCCGAAGTCCGGAAGGTAGAAAGTGGAAGAAGAGAAATCAAGGTCTATAATAATATGGGTTTCCGCAACCTAAAGTCTGGAAGGTGGAAAGCGGAAGGTGGAGAATCACGAAAAGAATTTGGGAAATTCCACAGTTCCGCTACCCAAAATCTGGAAGATCAACGATCCAAAAAACATCTGCATAAGATCAATGGTGCGGAAGAAAAATGGCGGAAAGCGAAAATCTCGGAAAGACATGTTGAAACAAGTCACAAACCCGCAATCTTCAATCTGGAAAATCGATGGTCAGGATAGCACTCGAACGAGATTGACGGTGAGGAAAGATTGGTTCGGAAAGCAGAAATCGTGGTATGATATCTAGAAAAAGTCACATATTTGATTTTCAATTTTTATCTCAGATCTACGGTCAGGAAAAAAACTTGAAATGAGATCAAAGGCTCAGGATGATTTTGGAAATAGAGATTGTAGAAGAAAATGACTAGAAGATTAAATTGTAAATCGATTAACAGAGAATTGTTTTAGTTGTTTTGTAGAATCATAATGGGGGTAGATGACTCATCGACTCAGTGCTAGAACAAGAAATTGAGTTCTCGTGAAGAGGAAAGATCAAAGAATGAAATGGCGCAATGGTAAAGAAATGCATCCATAGGAAACATGAAGGTATTTATCAACATAATAGTTGAAGGAAAGAACTCGTCTATGTGATTACGAATGACAGAGTCCAAAAAGTGAATAGAAGACTGATAAAAATCAGTCTAGGGTGGCAGGGTGGCACTAGGGAAGGCTATAAGTGTGCAAAGGGTGTCGTAGCATCCTTGTCTATTGGCACAGGCAGAAACCCTGGGTGTTGAAGCAGACAGAAACCCTAGGTGTTGAAGCATCCTTTTCTATTGAAGCAGGCAGAAATCCAAGGTGTTGGTGCATCCTTTTTGTAGCAAGCAGATAAAGAAATTTTGTAAATTCATCTTATTAATGAGATTGAATTGGTGGTTTTTCCTTTGAAGTTTCCATGATAAATTTGTTTCTTAACCTGTTTGATTCATTGTGTGTTTTGTTATTTTGGGAAGAAAGAGACAATATTGATTCATCCCCCTCTCAGTACAGGTTAACGAATGGAAGGTAGATCCTATATGAAAACCAATATGGAACAACAAGAAGGTTTAGCCACCAACAGGCCTCCATTATTCACAAGAGAAAATTATGCATATTGGAGTGTGAGAATGAAGTGCCATCTAATGTTCCTTGGATGGAAGGTTTGTGCATCCAGTGAGAAAGAGTATAAAATAGATGACCAAACACCTACAGACCCAGAGGAACTAGGCCAATATGAAGGTAATGCAAAGCCCTAAATGCAATCCTGAGCTGGTTGACAAACTCTGTATTTACAAAAGTTATGCGATGCAAGACTACCAAACAAGATTGGGATAAGTTAAAAATTATCCATGAAGGAGCATCTAAAGTCAAAGAATCCAATCTTCAGACATATAAAGGGAAGTTTGAGCACCTTAAAATGAAAGAAGAAGAAAATATTGGAGAATACCTTCTAAGAGTAGATGAGGTTGTCAATGCTATAAGAGGTCTTGGAGGGAAATTAAAAGAGAGATAAGTTGTGAGCAAGGTACTAAGAACGTTTCCAATGAAATATGACTCAAAAGTATCCACCCTAGAAGAACAAGACGATCTTGACCATGTGATAATAGATGAACTACATGGAATCCTCACTGCATATGAGATGAGAATGGGACTAAATGAATACTCAAGAAAAGAAGCAGTATTTAAAGCCTCATCAAAAAATCAATAAGAGAACCTAGATGATGAGGAAACTCTTTTTATTTTAAAACTTGAGAAGGGTACTAGAAAATATAAAGGAAATTTACCCCTAAATTGTTTTAATTGTGGAAGAATTGGACATTTTGATTCAAAATGTAATTATCCTAAACAAGATGATAGTGACGAGAAAGAAACCTCAAAATTCAAAAAGGGTAAAACAAGAAACAAGAAGAAGTCCTATCAGAACAAATAAAATTGTCTACACCATGGAATATAGTGAAGATGCAGATACAATTGAAGATGAGGAAACTGAAATTATATTCATGGGTCTTAATACCCATGCTTCAAATAGTGACTCAGATGTAGAAGGAGAAGTAGACTTAAGAGATGAACTTGTTAGCGCTCTTGAAGAACTTGAGAAATGCAGGGAAAAGAACAAAAAACCAATTCATATCATTAGTGAGTTGGAATCTCAACTTCTATATTCCAAAAGGATCGAGGAGGACCTCAGCTCAAAAGAAGAATACAAGAATCTGAGAGACTTGAAGAAGATATCATACAATTCAAGAAAAAGCTTGATGAAGGATCTATCAAATCAAAGTTTGAGAATAGCTCAAGGATTCTAGATGACATCATGAATATCCAAAGAGCATCAAGTGATAGATCTGGCTTGGGTTTTAGCAAAGAAAAGAAACTAGAATGTTTCTCTTTCACTAATCAAGGAGGAAACAAGAAAATTTATGCTGAAGCACTAAAGAGTCCAATTAAAAAGGAAGAGAGCAAGAAATCTACCCCAAACTCTCAAGATAAAAACAAAAATAATATGGTTCCTAAGAGACCAAATAAACATCTCCAAATATTTTTAGGTCATGGTTACTCTTGTAATAACTTTGGTCATAAAGCCTTAAATTTCAGAGCTTATGGGAAGGTTCTTGAATACAAGAAGAAGTCATCAAGCAATAAACCAAAAGGAAATCATAACCTTTATACACTTCTTTAAAAATATGACATAGAGTGTTACAAATGTGACAACTATGGACATATGGAAAGAGATTGTAAATTGATGGCTCCTACAAGGAACAATATTGCAATTAAGTCTCAAGACACCAAAAAAAAACAAGTATTGGAGGGAAAAGGAAGAAAAGGAAAGTTCCATGATTTCTCTATGTGCAATAGAAAATCAAAACCTATGGCACTTGGATAGTGGGTGTTCAAAACATATGACCGATGACCCAAACAAATTCATAACGCTAAAAGATAATAAGGGTAAAGTAATTTTTGGAGACAATTTGTCTTCCAATATAATTGACAAAGGAACAGTTGTTGTCAATAACAAGATCAAAGCATAAAATGTATTACTAGTAGAAAATATCAAGCCTAATCTCCTCGGTGTAAGTCAAACATGTGATCAAGGGAACATATGTATTTTTGACTCGGAGAAATGTGAGATCAAGAAAAAGGACACAGGAAGAGGTTGTTAGGATTATTAATCCTCCCTTGTCCAATTTGGTCATATGTCTAAATCAGGAGTCATGTCTAAATTGGGAGTCCATCTAGTCTATTTTTAGTCACTAGCACCATTGGGTCCACTTGGCCTAATTGGGGCACATGTTTCAGTTACTAAAGTGTGGGGAACACTAATTGAGGCCTACTACCATTGATTGCACTTGATTGCATCAGTTTAGGAGTCTTATAGACCAATCCCTACATTTTAGGAGCCATTGGGAGTGTCGAAACCAACCAAGGTCAGTTCAGTTTAGTTGATAACTAGTCAAGCTAAGTTAGGAGTCAGTTACATTCAATTCTAGTCCTCTACATTCAGTTAGCATTAGGTTTACATGACTGCACTCAGGAGGGGCGCATTTATCACCTACCACAGTCAGTTAGCCTTAGTCAACACTGAATGTAACACTTGAGTTATGTTTTAGAACTCTGATGAACTCTTGTTATGGTTTAGACAAGGTCAGTTAACTATTGAGTCCTCCGATAGTGATTTAGACAAGGTCTTAGTTACCTACAGTCAAGTAGAGTCTAATCAATTCGAATTTCCTCATGTGGATTCGAATTGCATGTGGCTATTAAATCCATTGTACTTCATTGTAATTATTATCTAATTATTCTTTGATTAATGAAAAGCATTCATAGCTGCAAGCCATTTTTGCACTATTTCATTCTTCAATAATTGAGTAAATTGTGTGATCTATCTTGTGAGTTGTGTGTTTGTCCATAGATCTATGTGCTCAATTTAATATGGTATTAGAGCCTCGGTGGACAAGACACCTCTCCTCCTCAGATCTCCAGCTGGATCATTTTTTTTGAGCAAATTGCTCCTTCCAATACTGCACCAGAAGCGGAGAATTTACCACTTAATATCCCAAGTTAGGAAATTGTTGATCAAGATTGCTTGATCAACTATGCTGGGTGTGAAGGAAATTCCAAAAGTGCAGACTTTTGACTTTACTTTGTATGTTTGATTGTGTGACAGGTTATCAACTCTTCTTACAGCATTCGCTACAAGCAGCCCTTTCTTCTCGCTTCATTCGCTACAACAACTCAGTCCTTCTTACTGCATTCAAAATGGTTCATTTAGTAGAGCCTCTCACTCCCTTCAACTATCACCAGTGGAAGGAAGACATGGTGGTATGCTCTACACTAAGCAGCTCTTCAAACTCATAGAAGAAACAGAGGCAGTGCCAGCTTTAGATAATGACAAAGAAAACTACTTGAATAGGCTTGATGAAGCCCATGGACACTTGTTCTCCTCAGTCTCTAGAGATCTTCGATTTCACATCCAAGGATTGAAGACTCCCAAGGAGATTTGGGACAAGATTGCCTCCTTATTTGATAAGAAGGATGAGATGAGGATCCATCAGCTAGAAAATGATCTGATCACTCTTAATCCATCCAACTTTGAATCACTGAATGAATTCTTCACAAAGTTCAAGAACCTGATCTATCAATTGAAGCAATGCAAAGTGGAGAAGGATGAAGATTAGCTCATCCTTGCCATTCTCACAAAGCTCAATGCAGACTACTCAATATTTGTATCCACCTTCCAAATAGTAAGGCTCACTACTCCAAATTGGAAGATTCCCACTCTTAATTCCTTCATCCAATCTCTTATTTCTAAGAATGATAAATTGATCCAAATGGGGATCATTCGATATTCCAAAGATCTAGTTCTGGTTGCAAGAGGAGATAAGGTAGCGAATGACAAAGGGAAGCAAAGAGATGAGTCTCATGTGAAGAAAGAGCAGTCAAAATAGCCTTCAGGTTCGAAGAGAAGCAAGAAGAATCGCAAAGGCAAGGTCCTCTGCTCTTACTGTGGAAGGGGCTTTCATTCAGAAAGCTCCTATATGAGAAGACAACTTGATGAAATGGCTCTTCTTTTGAAGAAACATAACATTTCTGTACCTGCTAGCGCAAGGAAGGATGAGTCTAAAGAATAAGATGAAGAATACCAAAGGAAAGGCCATGCAGTGAAGGCTTGCTGCACATCAGCACATGTCTTCCTCATTGATTCTAGAGCTTCCAACCATATGGCTGCATCCAGAGAATCATTCTCTTCTTTCCAGTCCTTTGATGGTCCTAGTATTCAAATGGCCAATAACAATAAAGTCAAAATAAAAGGGAAGGGCTCTGTCAAGATTGAACATGGAAGGTTCAAAGATGTGCTATTTGTTCCCTCCCTAGCTTCAAACCTGTTATCTGTCTATCAGATGACCCATACTGGAACTCCAAAGTGAGTGATATTTGGTCCTGACTTAGTGGAGATCACATATATCTCTACTAGGAGCATCATAGCGAAGGGTGTTGTAAATCATGCTTCAAAATCATATGAGTTCTCACATTTCATGCCTCCTTCAGAACCAGTGCACTCTCAACAGCCACTTGCAAGGGAAGGTAAAATCATTGCATCTACTTCTTTTACAGCTTCTACTAGTATTGTAGATCCATCTTTATCAGTTTATGAGATTGAGATTCAAGGTGACTCAGATCTAGTTTCAGTCCCTACTTCCAAACTAGAAGCTAGGAAGATGACTGGAAACTCACCTGACACTTAGAAAGGAAATACCCTTGAGCTATGCCATGCAATCTTACCTCCTTCAGAGAGATGCAATAGACTCCTTGTAAGATGCTATATGGAAAGGGACTAGTCTCACTACATTCAGAATAATGGATATGATCATACACCTCTTCATCCAGCAAGAGACAAAGGTTACATTCCTCCTTCCTTCCATCATCATTTTTGGATAAGAAGGAGAAGTCTACATGTTAGGCCCCAAAATACCTGTGCACAGCACACCATGCATGTTGCTTCACTACCTCACAGAGATGAAGATTGCAGCAACATATTTTCAAGTTTTTCAAACTTGAGACCAGATTCTACCTGCTTAGATAGAGGGGGGATTTTTTCCCATGTGGTTTTTGCCCCAGCTCCTTGTATTAAGCGGTTACTTTATTTTACTTGATGTAATGGGTGACCTATGGTCTTAGTTACCAGGGCCCACAGATTGCCCAAGTTAGCATTCAGGGGGGGGTTTAGGATTATTAATCATCCCTTGTCTAATTTGATCATATGTCTAAATTAGGAGTCATGTCTAAATCGGGAGTCCATCCAGTCTATTTTTAGTCACTAGCACCATTGGGTCCACTTGGCCTAATTGAGGCACATGTTTCAGTTACTAAAGTGTGGGGAACACTAATTGAGGCCTACTGCCACTGATTGCACTTGATTGCATCAGTTTAGGAGCCTCCTATACCAATCCCTACAATTTAGGAGCCACTGGGAGTGCCAAAACCAACCAAGGTCAGTTCAGTTCAATTCATGACTAGTCAAGCTAAGTTAGGAGTTAGTTACATTTAGTTCTAGTCCTCTACATTCAATTAGTGCTAGGTTTACATGGATGCACTCACGAGGGGTGCATTTCTCACCTACCAAAGTCAGTTAGCCTTAGTCAACACTGAATGTAACACTTGATTTGTGTTTTAGAACTCTAATGAACTCTGGTTATGGTTTAGACAAGGTTAGTTAACTATTGAGTCCTTCGATAGTGATTTAGACAAGGTCTTAGTTACCTACAGTCAAGTAGAGTCTAATCAATTCAAATTTCCTCATGTGGATTCGAATTGCATGTGGCTATTAAAGCCATTGTACTTCATTGTAATTATTATCTAATTACTCTTTTATTAATGAAAAGCATTCACAACTGCAAGCCATTTTTGCACTGTTCCATTCTTCAATAACTAAGTAAATTGTGTGATCTATCCTGTGAGTTGTGTGTTTGTCCATAGATCTATGTGATCAATTTAATAGAGGCGTTGGCATTGCTATAAGAAATTCAAACAATATATACATCCTAGAAAATGAAAATCAATGTTACTTAAGTATGGTTGACGAAAGTTGGTTCTGGCACACGAGGATGGGACATTTAAATTTTGATGATATTGTCAAAATGAGTAAGAAGGAAGCTATAAGAGACTTGCCTAAAATTGTAAAACCCCTAAACTCAGTTTGTAGACATTGTCAACATGGGAAGCAAACTAGTGCCAGTTTTAAAACAAAAGAACATATGACCTCACATCCTCTGGAAATAGTGAACACGGATCTCTGTGGACCAACAAGAACTAAAATCCTGCAAGGGGAAATATTATTTCATGTTTCTCATTGATGATAACACAAGGATGACTTGGGTGAAATTTCTCAAAGAAAACCAAAAGCCTTTGAGAAGTTCAAAATCTTCAAGGAAATAGTTGATAATGAGACACATATGAAGATCAAATTTCTTAGATCAGACAATGGGGGAGAGTTTACTTCAAATGAGTTCGATGAGTTTTTTGAGAAACATGGAATCAAGAGACAATTTTCAGTGCAAAGACTCCCTAGCAGAATGGTGTAGTTGAAAGGAAAAATAGAATAGTCCAAGAAGCTGCCAAAACAATTCTTAATGAAGCAAAGTTGTCATATGCATATTGGAAAGAAGCATGATACATAGCTGTCTATATACTTAATAGAGGACAAAGTGAATAAGGATAAGACCCATTATGAACTATGGTATGGAAGACCAGCCTCAGTCAAATATTTCAAAGTATTTGGCAATAAGTGTTACATTAAAAGGAACAAGGATGATCTTGGAAAGTTTGAATCTAGGACCGATGAAGGAATATTTCTAGGATATTCATCCTCTAAGAAGGAATATATATGTTTCAATAAAAGGTTACCCAATATTGTAGAAAGTCCAGATTTAAGAATAGATGATATAAAACCAAGAAGTCATGACAATGCTGAAAAATACAAATAATAAAGACTTACAGGAGGACAAAAGTACTCATAAAGAGAAAGAAGGAATAGAGAAGGAATATACACAGGAAAGTGAAGAATACTCCCTAAGACCTGATACAAAAGTTCCATCTAGAAGGATACAGAAGAATCAACCGAAGAAACAGATCATAGGTGATAAAAATTATGGAATTACTACACAAAGACAACTATTATTTAATGAACAAGCCCTACTCTCAATAGCGGAACCTAATTTTTTTATAGAATCCAACAAAAGTAATGAATGGGTCAAATCCATGAATGAAGACCTAGATCATATTGAGAAAAATGAGACCTAGGAACTTGTCCCAAGACCCAAAGATAAGAATGTTATATGGACCAAATGGGTTTTCAAGAACAAATTCAATCAGGATAATCAAGTGATAAGGAACAAGGCAAGACTAGTATGTAAAAGGTATGCTCAGGTAAAAGGGATTGATTTTGAAGAGACTTATGCCCCTGTGGTAAGACTTGAAAAAATCGGAATGTTTCTAGCACTCTCAATCCATAAAAAATTTAAAGTATATTAAATGGATGTCAAGTTTGCATTTTTTAATGGAAAGATAGAAGAAGAGGTTTATATTGAACAATCCAAAGGTTTCCTATTATCAGAAAATAGAGACTATGTTTGCAAACTAAAAAAGGCACTCTAGGGTCTCAAACAAGCTCCAAGGGCCTAGTTTTCAAGGCTGGACAACTGCTTAAAACAACAAGGATTTAAGAGAGGTTCCACTGAAAGGAATCTCTACTTAAAAATCAAAGACGAGAATATGATCATTGTTGTTGTTTATGTAGATGACATCATATTTGGAAGTAGCTTTAAAATACTAAGTGTAAACTTTGATTCTGAAATGAAGAAGGAATTCGAAATGTCAATGTTGGGGGAACTAACATTTTTCTTGGGGTTACAAGTTTATCAAACAGACAAAGGAATCTTTTTCTCTCAAACTAAGTACATCAAAGACATGCTTAAAATATTTAAGATGGAAGAATCCAAACCTATTAGTACTACTATGATCACAGGTTGTAAATTAAGTAAGGACGATGAGTCTCTGGAAGTGGATCATACCTTGTACAGATCCATGATAGGAAGCCTGTTGTATGTGATAGTTACAAGACCAGATGTGATGCAAGTTGTAGGTTTGGTTTCTAGGTTCCATTCAAGCTCCGAAGAAATGCATGTAACTGAAGTAAAAAAAAATTTCAAATATTTGAAAGGTACTATGGAGTATGGGTTATGGTACCCAAAAAGTCAAGATTTTATCTTAAAGGAATTTATTGATGCAGATTGGGTAGGAAGTGTGGATGATCAAAAGAGTACCAATGGAGCATCATTATACTTAGGAAATTATTTGGTTTCATGGTTAAGTAAAAAACAATCTTCAATTTCACTCTCCACAACATCGGCTGAATATATTACTGTTGTGTCATGTTGCACCCAGGTCATTTGGATGAAGAAAACACTAGAATACTTCCTTGTGAAGTATGAGTACCCAATAATAATAAATTGTGATAATAAAAGTGCCATAAATATGTCAAAAAACACTAACATGCATTCCAAGACAAAACACATACCAATAAAATATCATTTCCTAAGAGAACAAGTGTCCCAAAAGGTTTCCAAACAGGAGTATGTTGACACAAAAGAACATGTTGACATTTTCACCAAGCCACTACCTAAGGAAGCGTTTGAGCATCTTAGATAGAAGATGAGAGTAATTCCCTTACAAAAATGGTAGAGGAGGAAGCGCAATCCCAAGGGGAGATATGATGACAAGGGGAGTTGCTAGAAAGAAGAAACACATGAAATCCTCAATAGAATAGCAGTTTATCCTTTGTCATTGTTGTCAAAGGGGGAGAATGCTTAGATGTTGCCATCAATGCCAAAGGGGGAGATTGTTGAGAATATAGTTCTCATTGATGTCAAAGGTGTTCACGAGTGAAAAATGAATAACTAGTAGATATGGTAGCAGGATGAGTTCATCAATGACAGAGGAAAATTAGTAACATGGTTGATGACAAGGAAAAATCAGTAACAGGGTTGATGACAAGGATTGATCGATTCTATGATCAATCGGCATGAAAGAGAGAGCATGAACTAATCAATTATCCTTAATTGAGATTTCATGAATGGAATATGTTTCGAAATAACCTTGTTGCAGGTTTCTGGATCAACGATAGATCACTGTAAGGATCGATAATAAACGAGACTTAAGTCTGTGCAAGCTTAGATGGTTTAGATCATGGTAGGAGAAAATCCACGATTGAAAGTTGATTTTGCGGGTTGAAATTACATCTAAGATAACTCAAAGTTTCCTAAGTTAAGTCATCCTCACGGTTGTAGATCGTGTGGTGGAGATATGAAGCTTTCAGAGATCTACAATTAATATGGATTTCACTGAATTAATAGAGAGGAAGATAAAAAGGGAGTTAGGTTGCGAAATCAAAAACTAATCGCCAAGAAGGAGATCGAGATCAACGGACGAGGTTAATCATGGAAGCAGATCGATGGCGCACAGTGATTCCATTGGATGGAGTTGCGTGGTTTGGGAAACTTTTGATGTGCGCAAAATTTTTATGAAATTTGCCTCATCATATTTGAAGTCCATCCTTGATCTGGTGGGGACACAAATCTGGCGGTCCTTAAGGATTCCACTGATTTAACTAAAAATGTTGTTAGTGTTTTGCTTGGATGCGGAATAAACAAAATTGTAAAGTATTTGAGATCTGTTGGACAACATGCAAAACAACTCAGCGACTATTTGCTTGATGACTGGATCGGGTATTGGACTTGCGACTCCTACCTGGCATTAGGTACGTGGATGTTCCAAATCAATAGTGATAATTGCAGAAGCTGATTTTGAGAAGATCAGCAGTGGTGAATGCTTTCTACAAAAAGAAAAGGGAAGATCCACAAACTTGCATTTGATCATAGATCAACGGTTAGGATTGTATCCACAAGGAAATCTATGATGGTGAATGATTTCCACACAAATAAAAGTGAGGATCCGCAATCCACATTAGATCGTAGATCAAAGGCTAGGAGTGAACCCAAAGTCTGAAAGGTGGAAAGCAGAAGGCAGAAAGCGGAAGACAAGAAATCAAGGTCTAGAATAATATGGGTTTCTGCAACCCGAATTATGGAAGGTGGAGAATCACGAAAAGACTTTGAGAAATGTCACAGTTTTGCTACCCAAAATCTAGAAGATCGACGATCCAGAAAAAATCTACACAAGATTGACAGCGTAGAAGAAAAATGGCATAAAGAAAAAATATCAAAAGGTCATGTTGAAACAAGTTATAAGCCCAAAATCTGCAATCCAGAAGATCGATGATCAGGATAGCACTCAAACAAGATCGGCGATGTCAAAATATTGGTTTAGAAAGAGGAACCATGGAATAATATTTGGAAAAAGTCACATATCTGATATCCAATTTTAATCTCAAATCTACAGTCAGGAAAAATATCGAAATGAGATCAACGACTCAGGATGATTTTGGAAATAGAGATTGCGGAAGAACAGGACTGGAAAATTAAACTGTAAATCAATTAATAGATAATTGTTTTAGTTGTTTTGTAGAATCACAATGGAGGTAGATGACTTGTCGGATCAGTGCTAGAATGAGGAATTGAGTTCTCATGAAGAGGCATGATTAAAGAATGAAATGGCGCAATGGTGAAGAGATGCATCCGCAGGAAATGTGAAGGTATTTATCAACATAATAGTTGTAGGAAGGAACTTGTCTCTGTGATTACGAATAACAAAGTCCAAAAAGTGAATAGAAGATTGATAAAAATAAATCCAAGGTGGCAGGGTGGTGCTAGGGCAGGCTATAAGTCTGCAAAGGGTGTCGTAGCATCCTTTTCTATTGGAGCAGGAAGAAACCCTAGGTGTTGAAGCATCCTTGTCTGTTGGAGAAGACAAAATACCCTGGGTGTTGTATCATCCTTGTTTATTGAAGCAGGAAGAAATCCAGGGTGTTGGTGCATCCTTTCTGTAACAAGTAGATAAAGAAATTTTGTAAATTAATCTTATTAATGAGTTTGAATTGGTGGTTTTCTCTTTGAAGTTTCCACGATGAAATTTATGTCTTAACCTGTTTGATTCATTTTGTGTTTTGTTATTTTTGGAAAAAAGAGACAATACTGATTCCCCCCCCCCCCCCTCTCAGTATTGTGGGATAATCCAAAAGACACCTTAGAGGAGCACGGAGAATGACACCTAGTGATGAGACATCAAACAGACCGTTGAACCAAATGCTCATAGAAGGTGGGAATGACACCACGACGTGAAGGACATCAAGTGCACGCTAAGGAGGACACAGCAATGGAGTGCCCAATTCCCAACCAACGAAGGCACCAGCAAGAGTGCATGAGGGGAAGTGGACCAAGAGAAAGAGTGTGCGTGTGGACCCCGAACGAGCGTATTCGCTAAACGAGGGGGAACACCCACCTTTTAAGGTTCCACTCACTCAAGAGGCATTATAAAATGAATAAGGAATTTGTCAAGTCATCAAGCAAGTATTTCTAAAAGCAGCTAACACAGAGGCAGCGAGAGTCGCTAAGTAGTAGGCTAGCGAGTTAGCAATGAGGGTTTTCAACAGAATGGTATTACAAAAAAGAGAAGACGTTGTCTTTGAAGGAGCCCAGCTTGGGGCATGTTATTTAAACTCTTGTCTCTGTATTTTGGCGTGGCAGCTCAGTTGTGTGCGCATCGAGAGCTCTGTCGATTCGGAATATCCCTATCTATGTAATCTGCTCTGTTTTAATAAAAGCTTCTGAGGCTCTGCGAGTTGGAAACCTCACCATCTTAAACCATTGTTCATTTTCTTATGTTGATGGCTAAGTTAATGTGTAACATAAAAACATGTTAAGTATAAAAGTGATTTAGTTAAAAACATTTCCGCAACAGAGAGGCGTAGTCTACCGTAGAAGCGTCTGGGTTGGCCATGCCCCCAAAGCGCTCTCAAGAATTGCCGTACGGACTTAGTCAACTGCATATTAGCGCTGCGACTCGATCCCTTAACAGATGGTATCATATCTATGTTAACAGCTAAGTGTAGTGCTTGAGTTGACATCATTGTCGGCACTACAGGTGCACAGTTTGGAGGACGCAGTAAGCTTGTGGTTTCCATGGGAACTGATGATGACAAAGACACCTTGAGCGCAATTCGCTAAGGTGTATCTAGTTGCTGGTTTCCAAAAAGAAAGACGAGACTTAGAGTTGATTCCTTTGAAGAGAGAGATCCTTTGGAGACTCTCATGGAGGTAGCTTCGGGGAGCACCTCAAAATGCATCGGTTGCAGGACGTTGGTGTTCTAAGAAGAATGGACTCTGCATTAGTAGTGCGCCTAGACTTAGTGCTCTGAAGAGAAGGTGCATGCCTGCAACAGTGTGGGAAGCAACGCTCCACAAAGAAAGTGTGCACTAGTAGAGACACATGCCAACAACAGCGCGCTCAGCGGGGAGGCATGCCACATAGAAAAATGCTTCGTAGAACGTGTGGTAGCACACTCCATCACGGGACATGGGACAACACGCTCTGAGGAAACAAGCGCTCCACGGGCTAAGGCTTCCCGCTGGTTTAAGGAAGAAGAACACTTTTTAAGAGTGGTCATTTAGGACGCTTCAGTGGAAGAGTTCCACAACAACGTCAGAAGTTAGAGGATTTTCTTAGGTGCTAAACATCGAACCACTTGGCTGCAATGCCCTAAGTGTTATTTGGTTGCAGGTTGTTGAAGGTAGATGAAACAAATGTGTTGTGCAAAGGTCTCTTAGTGGAGCACCTCAAACATGTCACCAAATGCAGCATTGGCATAAAACACACATCATAGGTGTGCACTCATAGTGAGTGCGGACATCCACAGGAGGACGCGCTCTCGATCAACAGAGGCACACTCAATAGGCAGAGCTAACGCACTCAGTAGAGAAGTGCTCGGATAGGATCATCCACGGCATATCGAATCGCTCGTGGAGGGAGTGATTCGGGAAGCTCAATTGAGTGCACATCATAGCACTTAAGTGCAATGCTCATGGGTAGAAGACGTCCAGCAAGATGCATGCTCAGAAGAGTGTCTGCAAGAGTTGGCGTCAGAGGGTGCGACCAAGAAGAACCTGTGTCCAGAAGTGTGCACGTCAACAGTTGGGAACACCCGTGAAGAAGACACACTTGGAATAATGTGTGCCACAGAAAGGAAGGAGTGTTGAGGAAGGAATGTGTCAGAGCATGCTCTGGAAAGACACACACTCTGCGGATATCCTAAGTCACACAGGAGGTGCGCATGTTAAAGGTGTGCTTCAGTAGACGAAGGTGCATGCCATAGAAAGGAAGCATTGACAGAGAGAAACGCGCCTGTTGGTAGTGCGCACCCGTAGTACAGGAACAACACGCGAGTCGCTGATAAGCGAAGCGCTTAGCAGAACGCATCTATAGAGGTGCATGTGGCATCCAAGTGTTGGAGTGTGCTAGAGAGTGCACACTCCACAGAGCGCTCAGAGAAGAGCTCCAGTCGAAAGTGCACTTCCACAGAGAAAACGAAGGCATGCTCAAGAGGAGTGACCGTAGAGGTGAGCTCATGGAAGCACGTGACGAACAGTATGCCTGACAGCTTGGTTTGGTGTGCTAGGATAAAATGACACTTGGAAGGAGTGCTTCAACAAGGAAGGTGATGCACCGTGGAGAAGCACCTGAAGTGCACTGAGGGAAGTGCGCTCACAACAGCGTGCATCAACTAAACATTGACTGCCCGTAGGACGTGTGCTTAGGAAAGCGTCGACAAACAGAGGAAGCGCACATTGAAGGTGCGCTCAAGTGTGTTTTTGTTGAACGATCGATGAACAATGCGCTTAATGTGCTAAGTGCACTAAGAAGAAACGAAGGTTGCTAAAGAGGAAGTTAGAGGCAAAGAGAGCGTGAAAATATCAAGTGTGGTGTAGTGGCATCATGCAGACTTAGAAGTAGCGAAGTCAAAGCAAAGATGGATAGAACAATATTATCAGAGGCATTTCTTGAAATGTCCAAGTTTTTGTGAGAAATGGATGGTTTATTGGGGATGGTGTTCCAGGAGCAGGTTGAAGGTGGATTGAAGTGTGCTGCGATAGAAAACGCAGAATTCACCCATGATTTGGCAGACTAAGTAGTTTTAGAGGCACCTTGCAACGAGGTTGGAAGGGCGCCAAGCATGATCGCAGCGAAGATTTGGAGAGAACACTTGGTGTAGAGAGCTCAAAGTTGGAAAGAACAAAGGTCTTTACATGTTTGATTGTGGAGATGACCCAGAACGTACATTTTGGAGAATGCACACTCCCAAAGCTTACTCGTCATGTTGACGAACAAGATGACCAAGGATGGATTAGTCTTGGATATGGGAAAAACAACGACGGTGATGTTCAACAGAGGTTTATGTTAGAACGAAGGAAATTCAAAATGGCCAAGGATGTCAAAAGGAACGAAGCACCTTTGATAGAAGCAGCAAAGGATTGCTGCAAGCATGCGTCGAAGGGAGTTGCAAGACTTAGCCCACATGAAAAGGTGAGTTTGGAAGAACAACGGTGTTATCACCCTATAATTTGTCATATGTTTATGGTAGGAGAATCATAGGGGTAACCATTTCAAACCAATCTTTAGACTATATTCTAGCCTATACAATCAGAGAGGGCTGTCTCTATGTCACATGGTCATTCACATACACAATTTGATTTAAGCAAGCATTCAGAAGGATAGATATCTGATGAGAACGGGGAATTTATAATTTCAAAGGTGGTAAAATAGACAAACAAGAAGTACCATTGGGAAATGGAGTCACAACCTGAATCAATCAATGGTTTTATAGTGAAAATTAGGGGGGATTGTCCTTTGTAAGCTGAGGCAAAGTAGGTGTTACATTTAGTCAAATATCTTCAAGTGGTGGTAGGGGAAAGGAAAAAAATCCTAGTGAAGCAAGAGGCACCTATCTATGGATGAATATCTTGCACCACCTTTAGCAGCAACAAAAATAAGGCTAATAACTGATATAGAGCACCTAACAGAGGGTGAAATCTATAACAACCATCATAAACATATCACAAATGCAATATCTAATGCAAGGAGCAATTAATGAAATGAATTCCTCACATGCAACTAGAAATCATTAGCAGAAATTTACATAAATGGATATGATGCAAACAGGGAACAAAAACCGAACATGAACGCTGTGATGAATCTCAGAAACACAGAAGCATATTTCTTATTAAAACTTCCAAGAAATTTTACATAGATATAAAAACCAAGAGACGAAGGCTTCTGAATGAAAATTCACACCATTTCTTCTTCAATTGAGGTTGAATTTATAGTGTCATGTGATCTCGAGACTAACCTCAAAACATATCCAAATTATGTAACAAAATTGGGAATCAATCCCGAATCATCATTTCAAATCCTAAGAAATTACTGATGTGGAATATTCGCCATGATTTACTCATAAAACAAGAAATACGAGGTAACAGACACGTTGGATAAAAAATGGCAATGCAACGTCTGGAATGTAGGATCACTTGATTGAAAATGATGTTTCAGAACATCTCTAACGGTTTTAATCTTCTAGATGAAACTACGTCATTGAATTTATCCGGGCTTCATTTCCATTTCACACGTACACTGATCCTTTTCCTCCTCATACCTTTGGCTTGCAAAATCAACCATAACCGTAGATACACTAGTACAAAATGAGGAATTAGCTACTAGGTGACTAAAAATTCTAGTCACCATAGGTTTTCCAAGTGATTTACTACTAAATATGAGCAATTTTGATTGACCCAACTATAAACGACTAAAATTAATGACTAATTTAGTCACCAATTAACAAATATGACTAGATAATAAGTGACAGAGTTAAAAATGACTAGCATAAACAACTAGTTTAGTCACGACATAAAAAATGACTAGCTAGAAGAATATGAATTGGTCATTTATGTAAGTCATTTTTAATTGTGTCATGAAAAATTGCAAATTTAACAATTAAGTGTAAATTTTATAAATTGTCTACCTTCTATTAGTAATATTGGTGCCATGCACCTCAATATTCAGAGAACCAACAAAGCAATCAGACGAATTTTCTCCTAACCATCTTTATCCCTACTGCACCATTGAAGCAAACCCGGTTAAGCATGTTCCAAAAGAAAATTAGGTTCCTACGTAAATTACGAATTAGATACTAGAACCAGTACCATATCCATACCTAGCTAGAAGCATCATAGCCCTACATACCCTCGAGAACCGGCCATTCGAATGTGCCTCCTCCATGTAAACTTACCAAATGCCTCCAATGCATGGCCAAAAAAACATGTGAACTTCGGATCTGTGGGTTGAAGGTATCGTTCGACCCCTACTCCCCTGTTTTTGCACTCGATACCCTATTTTTGCAGACGATAGGCCAGTTCAAGATCTCACAGTGACTAGTTGGAGCGCTTCAAAGGTATGGTTCTTACCGCTCAGATTATGTTCATCACTCCAATAAATAACCAGTTGTTATGGATTTTTACAAGTCTCAATGCTACCAAAGTTACTGCTTCCACTTTACATTCGCAATTATCACCATCACCAGCCTATGTGCTCATAAATGCATTTTGAGCTTTTAGCATAGGAAAAGCATGAACACCCTCCTACAATGCCACTATTTGCAAAGGTCACTTGTTTTTGCACATCGACATTCCTCACACACTCCAAAGGAAAACTAAAGCACGAATTAGAAGTGATTAAACTTTGCAAGGAGGTTTACTTGTTTCAAAGATTGTGGCAGGTTTTCTGTAATGGAACAGAGATTATGCCCCAAAAGTTTAAAAGATTCAAATCAACTCGGTGTTGGAATCTGATACCATATATGGATTCTTTGATGGGGCCGAGCAGGTTAGAAATTGTGGTACTGGCATGATCCTCCGTATAGATGACTCTCATAGTTTCAAGCAAAGGATGGGTGTTGGAAATGGCACTAATACTTTTGCTGAAATTTAATCCTTATGGGGGATTTTATGGTTCGCAAAAAAAAGAAATATTCTCCAGCTCTCTATTTTTGGCAATTCAAAGGTCATAATTGATTGGGATAGATCAGGTCTCACCAATTTGCAGTCAGTGAGTTATGATTGCTGGTTGAAAAGGATTGGGCTCCTAAAGAATTGTTTTCTTTCTTTATCCTTCAGGCACCTGTCAAGGAATTCAATTCTGACACGGACAACCTATCAAAGCTTGTGATAGGAGACTGCCCTGGTATTCTTCACTTCTCTAATTACTCAAATGGAATCATGATTGTTGAAGGTCGCTTACCTGCTTCTAGTTTCTCTATTCCAATTTTTCCTTAGATTGTTTTAGGTTGTATCTATATGACAATTCTCTGAAGCCCTGCTATTTTTTGTCTCACAATTATTTTGTCTTTTCCGCATTTTTTCTTTCTACAGGTTAATGGGTAGAGTCCCTGTCATTTAGTTTTGGATATTGTAATGTTTTTCCCAAGGATTCAATATTGTCTTCTAGCCTACTTTGAAGGGGATTTTACATGAACAACTATGATGTAATTTTGATTCTTATAAATAACAAATTACATATTTGTTTACAATGAAAAAAAACCATTTATATTGAAAGATTCTACCATGTGTTTTTTTATATTTAGAAAAAACACAAAGCTATATTGTAACAAAATATATAATATAACTTTCAATAAATTATAACAAAATATATAATATTTTAATATTCCATAATTTTTTTATTTACACCTTGAAAAAATCACAATTTAACACCACCTATTTTGACAAATATATAATATATATTTATATATATAAATTTGTTTCCTTTTTTATTGTTTAACCGTAAAGCCAGACTTGAAAATCACTCTCTTGCATGATGCGGTGCTAAGTGGAAAGGACAAGGTCTGCAAAGCCAATGATACGTTGGGTTTGCAAAAATCATTCCATATGCATCTACTGGAGTTTGCTGAGGCTCATCCCAAGGGGGATGATGTTCCAGAGGAAATCCTGCCAGAGCCTTTCAATAGAAAATTCTAGCTAACCTCCGTAGGTTGCTCTCCACTACCTCCTATAATATGTAATAGTCTTTCATCAGCAAGAGGTGTTGTTTCTAGTCCACCTGACCATCATCAAGGAGAACCCCAACCCTCTATGATGTCTTCACTTCTACCCAAAAAATTTCAAAGGCGTTTTTCTCAGAGAAACTCCACAGCTCGACCATCTCTAAACTCACCATTCCCCGTGCCAGAGCAAGAACCAGATTTGAATCCTCTTTCCGAGGTCACTGAAATAGTGAAGCCAGTTGGGTTTGATGGGGTTCATCTCTCATATCTCCATTCTCATCTCTATCTAGGTTTTAATAGCCACTTTGTTGTCAAGTTATCCCCCTACAAATACTCAAGACATCAAGGAATCCAATGAAATAGAGTGTCAATTATCTACTTGTAATAAAATCCATTTAGAGTCCTAGATCTCAAAGTCTTGCTGCACTGTCCAATTGACAAATTTTCGTCAGTCCCTTTCCAAGACCCCTAACCCAAAGTCTCTAGCTGAAGCTACTATTGATGTAGACACACCTTGTAAAACAACACCTGTGTCTGAGAATGCAGGCTCCCCTATGCCAACGGGTAATTTCTCCCCTGTAACACCAAGGGTTACACGTCATTCTTCTGTCAAAACACCGATTGTTAAATCCATAGTGAAATATAACATGAAAAATCCCCATTAGTAAGAAATCTTTGAGATTTGGGAGTGTTTCAGTTGCACCCGATACGTCCTCCCCTGTTTTGTCTCCCAAAACACTAGGCTCTCATTTTTCTCAGCCCGCTGTGAAGAATTCTAACAATACCAATGTCAAAAGGGCAATAGCTTTTTTTAGGCTGTTACCTTTTTAAGCTTCAAATTGAATTGCTTTATGATGTTTCCTTTTAGAACTTTTGTGCACTTTGGATTGAATAGGGAATGGAGAAAACCAACAGAAATCACAATCACAATCTTTCCATTTTCACATTTATGGCATTTCCACTTCTACAATATCCTCTCTTCTTTCCATGGCCACGGCATTTCTCTTGTCGTTCCATCTTCTTTCGTGCTTACAAGATGGATCGTATATTCTTGTTTGGTGTGTTGTGTATTTCTTGAATCTGGATTTCAATGTTTGAGTCTTGATAGTAGACATCTCTTCCTGCATCTATTTGTGATAGAGAACGGTGATCACCTCGAGGGAAAATGGATTGGGAAGGACATCTGCTCGAACGCTCTTTTTTGGGAAGGACATCTGATAGAGAATTTGTTTTGTATGATGTTCTCTTCTTTGCTTTGTCTTCTTAATTTAATATTTGTCTTTCTAAGATATGAAATCTCCTTAGCAATCTGTTAACAACCTATCTTAACAACCTGTCTATGTCATTCACCACAGATACAGAAGAATAAAGAATGTATGAAGAAAGAAAATCCATGCTACTCCACTCCACATATGTATGCATCTCTGTCTCCTCATGTCTCTGCATTTATATTTTTTTTGTTTGTCCAAATCAAATCTAATATATAAATGAGTTTCTACCAACCTCTCTCTATTTTTAAACAATTTTCAACACACAAAACCCTGTAGCTTTTGTCATTTTATTAGCAAGGAAAATTCTAAGGGCAAAATTTATCCCATGAGCGAAATTACCGGGGTCACAAAAAAAAGTTGGGTGAATTTTTATAAGAGTTTTTTTAAATTTAATACATTACTCCAATATTTATTGAACCCATAACTATGAGAAATGAAATCACCAACCAGGTGAAAGAGGGGAAAATGAATTTAGCCTTGTCAAATATAACTAAAATCGTGTGTTCGCCCCCTTGTTTTCGGTAATGGAGGACAAGGGAAGCTGGTTTGCCCAGTAATGGAGGCGAATAGCAACTAGTTCCCCCATATTTTTCACTAATGGAGGTGAATAGCAGTTACTTTTCCCCCGATTTATGGGCCACAGGGAGAATAACAGTGACTTCATAGGGTGCGGAGCAATTATTTCACCAGGATATGGACGGTAGGGTTGAATTCTGAATTTTTTTCATTTCAAAATGGTCCATATTTGGGAAAAAAATGTGGAACGATTTGGTTAAATAAAAAATTGGCACGATTTTGCCCCTATATAATGCCACAAGAGTCGTCAATTGATCCAGTAAAAACCCAAATAAAGAATCACCATATCTTTGCATGGACTTGAAGCTTGATTTCGATTACAATTTGAAAGTGGTTGATTAGAAAGAAATTTGACAATGGCTGAGTGGAAAATCTCTACATGTGTTCAAGGTTCCTTAGGGTTTGCAGTCTTTATAGAGGTTAGTTTCTCCATTTCAACTTATTTCTTATTTCTCTTTTGGTTGGAAATGATGCGGTCAATAAAAATTCAAAATTTGATGTTTATTTGACAACTTATTTTTATGATTGCACCCTTGATTTGATTTTTCCTGCCCAGTTTTTACTATATTAATGAAATTCATCAGGTTAATGCCAAGTTACTTCCCCCTTTATCTTATCTTTCAATGTCCACATGACAAGTTTTGTTGAGGTGGTCATATAAAGACAAATTGAGGTAAGGAAGATCTGAAGGTTAGAGGCATCATGACATGCATGCCTATCTAAAATGATAATTGCCTAAGAACAAATATTATGTGACATACCTTTCTTGTGATGAAATTTCTGATGTTTAAGAAATGCATAGATGTTGATTTGAAGACTATTGTGATTTCCCATATGAGGCTTGTTTTGCTTGCATGACTTGTTCTTGAGTTTGAATGTCTTATGTAGATAGACCATGTCTTTGATTGGGTTGTGGAAGCAGAAGAAATCACTTGCTGTAGCAATTTGTTCATCTCCTGTAGTTACATATAGCTTCATACTTATGTAGTATTTGTATCTTGTAGAATCCTGTAGCTTGACAATTCTATTGTAGCTTGACAGTTTTATTGTAGCTTGACTACTTAGTTTTTTGGAAATTCTCTACAAATTCAAAAGCATACAATTTAGGAGGGTCTGTAGGATCCCTTATGTTGAGTCCAATCCCAATATTGGTAGTTGATCAAGACCCTATTCTATATGCTGTATTTTTCTAGGGGTAAAACATACTCTACTTATTTCTTTCACCCTATTAAGCAATGAACCTGTTCTTTTAGGATGGTTCTGCCTCTTATTTTAACTCATTCTTACTCATAAGAGAAACAAAACATTGGTTATATATTGTTAAGGCATA
Organism: Pseudotsuga menziesii; assembly: GCA_001517045.1. Classification (NCBI taxonomy): domain Eukaryota; kingdom Viridiplantae; phylum Streptophyta; class Pinopsida; order Pinales; family Pinaceae; genus Pseudotsuga; species Pseudotsuga menziesii. The sequence continues at coordinate 472,100 of LPNX010778745.1, read as the reverse complement.
TTCAATTGTTCTTTTCTCTTTGAGAATGAAGAAACTTTTGGGTTCGGCCTCTTCAATCATTCTTTTCTCTTTGAGAATGAAGAAACTTTTGAGATAGGTACTTATTTCTTTCCTGAGCTAGTTGTGTTAGATTTCCTTGATCTCTGCTTCCTTTTCTAGTTTCCCTTGCAAGCTCATTTTGTTCTACCTTATACTACTTATCCTTGAAATGGTTCCATGCTTCCACTTGTGGGATTTAAGCAATTTAGTGTTTTTCTAGAGTAGATATCCCTTTTTAGGCTCTATTTCTCAATATCTTTTTGACAATACTTAGATTCTTTATCAAAATCAGGTTTAGATTGTTTTTCTTTTCCTGAGGCCTAAAATTTTGATGTTGTTCATACATATTCTTTGAACAGGTTCTTGACAATCTTCTTAATTTTAATATTTTTCTCAATAGATTGTGGTAGCTCTTCTTCTTCATGATCTATTTCGAATTTATTTTCAGTAGTGATTTTTACACCTTAGAGTGACCAAAACACCATCAACTTTCATTCTCTTATAATTGGCGAAGTGTGTGTTAGAAAAATATTGGCCAAACAACATGTCACATCCTAAATCATAACAATATAACATGACTGGATTTATCAACCCATTTATCAAGAAAGGAAAATTAGGAGCATAACCCTGAATAGGGATTATGTTGCCTTTTATGGCTCTAAACTTCAATGTTATGGGTTTCCAATAATATCCGGGGATAACATATCTCTTAGCATATGAAATCATGGCTCCTATATATATTTGAGTATCAAGGATGTAGAGTTTATATCCTTCTACCTTGATTCCAACACTTATAACTAATCTATAATTTAGATCGGACATATATATGCAATTTGCTTGAGAATAAGATGTTACCCTGTTTTGTCCATCTTGATTGAACTCATCAAGGACCATTGTCAAATATTCTTATTCTATCATGACCCCTTCATATTCTTTCTAAATGTATTTATCTAAGGATCTCTCATGGCAACCAATTTTATCTATCCATTCTCATTGATCTATAGCAAGGGATTCCATCAATTCTCTGATTAACTGCTTCTTCTCTTGAATCTGTTGATACTTACTTGTGCAACTTCATAAGAGATCTTTCTCCTATGGTTTCCTACCATCCCTACTCAACATGGTAAAATTTATTTTTCCTTCATCTTAAGGTCAAGAAGAGTTTATATATGAGATGTGGGAGATATCATATGTGGCTTTTGTATTGGTGGGACAAAATGTGGAGTAGAAAACATTGCTTCAGGTGTAAAATTCACTATTCTAGGCTATGTAAACTAGTGAAAATGACAGGTGAACTAGTTCATTTCGAAGTAACATGTCTGTGAAGTCAAATATTAGAGATAGGGGTAGAACCAAGCTATTTGTGACATCCATTAATAACTTTTTGGAGGTCAAATTCATGGGGAACAAAGGAAAACATCTTAATTGATAAAAATTCAATTTCAAGAATATCTACAAAAGAATTTGATGAATTTGATGAGGGAGACAACTCATGTAAGAAAGAAACATGATTAGCTTGTGGAATGAACTCTGTTTCTTTAGAAGAATAAAAAATAGAAATACATTCTTGATCTAAACAGGGTTCTGAGCAAGAGTCCCATTGAGTTGGATTATTTTTGGTTGAGAACAATGCAACTAATTTAGAATCTAGATGAGATTGATTTTTCTTTGGACACTTATTTTCCCAATGGCCTCTTCTTCTACAAATGAAGAAAGTAGATTTTGATACAGGGAGTCTCCACTTTTTGAAGTAGATCTTCTTGGGTTGATTTCTCTTGCTAACTTCCATGTATTTATTTTCTACACATCTTGCATTTATATTTATCATCACATGATAGCCAAAAGGAATTCAAAGGATTGATTTTGTAGAACTTCTATCTCTTCATGCAACAAAACTCGCATATCTCAATAAAATAATTACACACATCATTAGAAAACATCAATTTTTTCTTTAGGGAATTTAATGTCTTCCTTCTTAAAGATTCCATATGTAATGTTTTACTCTTTCTTCCCGAACTCTTGCAAGAGAAAGTTCTTCAATATCATTTTTCTTTGAGAAATATTTCTTGGACAATGTAGGAAAGCTTCCTAGTGTTGCAGCAATGTAATGTCGCAAATAGGAAACATTTTCTAGTTCATTTGTATTATATAGGAGACTCTGCATAACACATTTAAAGTCATTTAACTGAACAAAATTACAGAAATTTTGTGACATATACATATTAGAAATATGGGTATAATATATAAAACATTTCCATAGAACTCATCTGCTATTATTGCTTCCATTAAAATATTTAAGTGCTTTTTTGCATTAATAATATCCAGTCTATCCTTCTCAAATATATGTTTGCACCAGAGTGCAAGAACACCTATGAATACCCATGTCAATCATAAAGCAAGTTATGACCTTGAGACTTTATCTTTATGAATTGAATTTTGTTTTTTGCTCATCCATTCCATGAGTGTAGCACCTTCATAACTTCAACAAGACACTCACAATTTATATTTGTTATAGGAATAGGGTCAGCAACATAAAACAATGATGTATTACTCATTCTATTGGCAATATCTGTAGGAATTGTTCCTCCATATTTATTGGCTTCTCTTTCTTAGTACCATATTTCCCAAGTTGCAGATCCTTTCTTGATGTAACAAGGAAGATTTTCAGTATTTTTGTATTCTTCTTCCATATAGGAAGGAAATTCTTTTGAGACCGATGGACCCTCCTCATGCCCATTTTTACTGTAGGGATCTGGGCCTTTACTGATGCTTATTTCTTCTTAGAGAGCTTAAGCACATGTTAGAAATTTGCTTCCTTTTTTTGTTGCAAAAAGTCTTTATCATATAATACTTTCAATGTAATTAAACTAATATCCTATTCTTTTTTATCTTTCTTTTAAAGTACATAGAAAGAAGATGTCTATCATGTTGAATCCTGTAGCTTGACAGTTCTATCGTGTTCCTCTTCTGTAGATACTTGTAGTTTGATACTCTTGTAGGTAAATGGGTTAGGAAGATGATGATTCAATGTTGCAATCTCTTGTAGGTGTATACATGAGGTATGAGGTGAGTGGCATAGATAAAATATGGATGAATGAACCATTAGAGGAATGCACGAAGAAGAAGGTGGATGCAAGTGAATTTTTTGATTGACTGCTCACACATTTAATGAGTATATGCATGAGGGAATGGAATGAAAAAAATTACATGATGGAATGAGTGTATGGAGATATGAATGATACTCTTGATGAACATTTGATTGCATTTGTGAAACTTCATGGTGTATTTGCATATCCATTGGATTTGAAACTTCTTTGGTGTAGTTGCATGTGACTGTACTTTTGATGTTTTGTCACCCAATCCTTGTTATTTGCATCAATACTTAGTCGAGGATGCAGTGAAACATATGGTTGTAGGTATCATTCTTGCATGTGGATTAATGATTTGAAGTTGGAATATATGTAGCTTCCCTTAGGAGGTTTGGGTATTCTATGCTTGTGGGTCTACTCTTCTGTAGCTTATTGTAGGTGCACACTTCTAACTGTTGGTTGAGACTCCCATAGAAACTTGTAGGTGTGGTTTCCTATGGAACCTATAGGTGCAATATCATGTAGTTTCTTGTAAGTACAGTCTCATGTAGAAACTTGTAGGTCAAGTCTCTATAGGTGGATAGATAAAGGGTGGAACACTGCCAATATACATTGCATGGGAATACATGGTGGATGAATAATATGAATATATGAGTGTAAGGGAATTGATTAGTTTGCATGTTTAATCACACTGTGAGTGGATAAATGAAAAATGGAATAGAATGAAAAGTAGAATGATTGAATGGAACGGAATGGAATGAAGTTTCTTATGATCATTTGGTTGCATTCAAAAGTGTAAAGTTGCGTTGGTGTGAACTTTGTGGCTTGGTGTATTGTATTCCTATATTCATGCATTGCATGAACATATGCTCGAGGCTATTTTCAAATCCTTTTAAATGTGTTGGAATACTTGTCTTAGATATTTTTAAAATTTTAAATACTTTTCCCTTTGGTGCTTGCATTAGTTTTGGATGTGTTTATCTTTTGTGTTTTTTAGGTCACCAAAATGAAGATTAATTCTAGGAGAATAAGTATGGAATGCATATTTGTGCTCTGATATTTGAAATTTGCATTGCATTTCATGTTTGCTTTTACCCTTAGTAGACTGCTTCCATTGATCTTGTTGTGTAGGAGGATCATCTTTCCATTGCTTTTGCTTGAGTAGTAATTTTTTCTAAGGCTTTGTTTGCACTGTATTTGAAATTCTGATCTTGAGCTTGATCACTTAATAGATGTTGGCATGATGTCTTTGCATACTCTGTTTCCTCAAGTTTCTCATTATATTGTATACTAGACATGGTAGTTTTGAAACTATGTACATTGTAAAATAATGCACTCTTGGGGAAAAAAAATCGTGGGTGATAGAAATATTGGTAAATGGTGGGGTTTGAGTTCAATATACATGATTGCATATGGAATTTCATTATTTTGTAATGCAAAGGGTTGAGCTATTTCATTTTTTACCTTACAAGTTGATTTCTTGGAATCAACACCTTTGCCTCCAATTTATCCCTAAATTGGGTTTTTTGTGCTCTTAAGAATCTTAGATAATACATAACTTCACAGATTGTCTCACAAAAGAGAATGACTGATATTATTTTGCTTGTATAGTATCTAGAATACTACATGAACTTATTTTACCTCTTGTAAGAGAGTCATTTGATTTGGATGTGTTGGACTTTTCACAATTATTTAGAGATTCAAATATTTTCTTCAATCAACAATCATATATTCTATAGTAGCACCACAAGTACATAATTATACAAACAAGGTATTTAAAAAATTCATACACAACTGACTAACCATGTAGATATGCTTGATTTAAACCCAGTAAAAATAAGGCCCTATTCTATTTTTTTTAAGGGAAGGTTATTATTTGTGTTCTTTCTGCACCACCACCCTGCGTTTTTTTGTGTTTTGGGCAAAGGAGGATGAAAGCTAATTCAAAAAGAAAGAAATAAGGGCAGGGAAGACTGACTTAAGTCAGGATGTGAGTAGTATTTCTCATGTATTCAGTATGCATTTAAGCCATAGAGTCATGATATTAGGCTCTATATAACACATTGCAACTAGCTCTAGGTATTTATTTGGGCAAAGTGATGGGATGTCAAGTATGGAATGGAAACTATTAGGGTACTGGTTCAACCCATGCTTCTTCAACCTGTGCTTCAATTGGGGGTCTCTAGAACATTGAATACCACTTGTACAAGAAGTAAGAGTATACACTTCCAATGTTTTAGAATTCATCAATGTGTCATGGTCTTATGTGTCTGTTCAAATAAAGTCTGTAAGGGATACTATTCCTATGTCAGTAACTTAATACTAGGTATCCAACACTACTGGGTATCTTCAAATACCATACTTTTCAAAACACAATTACACCACAAAACAAAATTACATTTCAAGAATTTAACAAGAATATTCCCAAACTATTATAATCAAAGACCATAGATGGTATTTATTTCGAAAGACATACCATAGAAATAAATGAATGTGGTTCTACTTTTAACCAATTGTAACAACATAATATAATTAGGTAACTAAATCATATTTTAACATTATTAACAGACCTGTGAAGTAGCACCATCGTACTATCCTCTTGGATGACGAATAAACCTCCCTTTTTGGCACCCCTATGCTTTAGATATTTCATATTTGATAGTGCACAAGTAAATGATAGGAACTGGGTATGATGGCAATGAAAGACTTCAACTAAACCACCCATCAGTCCTCACATATCATATTTGACAAGAATATTGACTGTAAATAGCACATGATGTTTAAGCAATATTTCAACATTAAGCAATATGGCCTGATCAATATAGGCTACTCACTAGAGGACATTATTCAACAAGCACTTTATGTAAGCACTTGGTGTTGATATCTGCAATGCTGATTTAGATTATGAATGAGGCTAACTCCCTCCTCCCATAGAGTTACTTGCATCTTATTCTTAGGCTATGTTTCTTTGCTAGCTCTTCTTCACTTTCTATGGTCTACCTTTTTGGTATAAACCACTTGTATGTTTAATGTCCTTTCATGTTGCTTTTTTGTACTTGCTTTTCCTTTTAGAGGATTCTTCTTGCACCACCTTTTTTACTTGGCTAAAAATACAAGCTGTATTTTCAAGTACCTTTGACCTACTTTTGTCTTTAGATGACATACTATAAATTTCAATTCCTAATCCTTATGCATTGCTTGGAAAAGTTTTGGAGTGTTATTTCTGGTAGAAGAAATTGAAATATCAAGACAAGGGATTTGACACTAGAAAAATCAATGCCAACATTTCTTTTAAATCATAAACTTGCTAACCTGAGCTGCACAAGAAGTGAAAGGAGGATCGAATGGTAAGTAAATGGAAATATCAAGAAAAGAAATATGTTCTTAGTAATCAATTTCATTGTTTAGAAAAATTCCTAGCAGAATCACAGATACTAAAAGGGCTTAAAAATATATTGTGGAAAAATAGAATGCCTTTACTTTAGTTTATGTTGTATCTCGCTTCTTCTTTGGAAAGAAAATAGTATTGTGCTTACTTGATGCCTTTATGTGAATCCAAGGAATTGTGCTAGATGAAGCCAAGTCACTACCTTTTCCTCATCCTCTGACTGCTATACCACATCAATAGTTTATTCTTGGTATTTCCATAGATAAGTGCCTTATTGATGCATTGAAATTACACCAATGCTAAATTATAGAAAGAAATATTTCTTTGATTTTTGAAACAGCTGTTAGAAGTTAATAGTTTGCTCTGTGCAAACTGTTGTTTTTCTGAAATATTGGCAGGCTCTGCTTATGGATATGGTGAGGAAGCTGATGCTGCAGTTGTCAAGGTAATTCTTGTAAAATAAGCTTACATTGTTGATGCATGTTAGTTTTTCAACATTTAAGCTAGCATTATGTTAGGATCTTTTCACTGAGAGAATAACAAGCACAGCAATAACATAAGCACATCACAAGAGACAAGAGACACAAAGCTTTTAGGAGGGTAAACCATAAATGGAGAAAACCCCTCAACTTCCTGTAAGATAGTATCACCACAAGATGTGATCCCAAAACAGTAAGATGACCTCCCAACACAACAGCAGCCTTCTATCTTCTGTCAAGCCAAAGATTTCCTTCTCCAAAGGTGCGCCACACTTTAGAGAGCAAGAGAGCTAAGTCACAAGTGATAAATAGAGAGACACACACTCTCTATTTATATTAGTCCGTTCACTTAAGTTGCCATTTCACACGTAGGCTCAACCCTAATAATTACTACTCGAGCCTACACCTTAATTAGTGTATAATAACTCAAGTGCCCCTAAACTGTGGGGACTTACCTAATGACTTGACATGACTTGGTTACATTATTAATCCTCCCGATCGGAACATCGGGGCATGACCACATGAATCAAATACATAATAGAAACATCCCGGAATAAACATCGGGTTACAATAATATAAAATACATAGAAGAATACATTCCGAAGTTACATATACATCAACACTCCCTCTTAACTAGGAAGGTATTCTTTCGACACAATTTTTCAGCACTGGTCTTCTTCTCTGCATCAACTGGATCATATTCGTCTTCAAGTCATCTTCACCTTCAAGTCATCTTCGTCTTCAAGTCATCTGGATCTGGATCATCTCTCGATCTGGATCATCATAAAATGGCATCACTGACTACTAAATATGAGCAAATCTAGATCAACATCACTGGACTGGATCTGGATCATCTCTCTGGACAGGATCTGGAGCATCTCTCGATCTGGATCATCATAAAATGGCATCACTGGGTCTAGATCATCACTCGATCTAGATCAACATCACTGGACTGGATCTGGATCATCTCTCTGGACAGGATCTGGAGCATCTCTCGATCTGGATCATCACTGCTGGATCTGGATCATCTCTCGATCTGGATCTCTCGGAGTCATCATAACTGGATCTGGATCATCACTCGATCTGGATCTCCTCTAGTCATCATCAAGTGTGTACTATCTCGTCATAGGAAGTTCTACAGAGCCAGCCCTATTTCATGCTGGTTGTAGGCCTACCCTCATGTAGGTCTTCGCCCAGCACTTACATCTGACCTGCTTGTCAGAAAGGCACGCCCAGCACTCACATCTGATCATGTAGTAAACTACAATCCCATCAGAAAGGCCCAGCACTCACATTCACCAGCATGGTAGGCACAATCAACTACCATCTGTGAAATGGCTCAGCACTTACATCTGACCTACTCGTCAGAATGGCACAATCCCATCTAATGATGGAAGACTCTCAACCACAATGAAGAGAGATTTCTGCCCTTACATCTGACATGGAAGGAACTAAATCCTTTAGCCATGAACAGAATGGCTCTGCCCTTACATCTGACCTGCTCGTCAGAATGGCTATGGATCTCAATACTCATATCAGTCATGGAAGGAACCAATCCTCTCACCATGACGGAATATCTCAGCCCTTACATCTGACCATGGAAGGAACCAATCCTCTCACCATGTCAGAATGGCTCTGGATCTCATCATTGTCTCTGGGAGGAAGCCTCGATCTGGAGAACACCAAGTCTCTCTCTAAAGTACTCAAACTTCAGTCTAGCCAATGGCTTCGTCAGTACATCAGCTATCTCTTCCTCCGTCGCAACATACAGGAGCTTCACTGCTCCTCTCTGCACCATATCCCTGATATAGTGGTACTTGATCTCGATATGCTTCGACTTGTCATGGAATACTGGGTTCTCTGACAACTTCACGCAACTCTGGTTTTCACAATGTATACAAGTAGCATCTAACTGGAGATCAAGTATATCAGACAGTAGCTTCCGTAGCCATACTACCTCACAACTAGCTGAACAAGCTGCGACATACTTTGCTTCAGCTGTACTCAGTGCCACACAGGATTGCTTCCTGCTAAACCAAGAGATCACACCCGATCCCATACTGAAGCAACATCCCGAAGTACTCTTCCTGTCGATGGCACTGCCTGCCCAATCTGAATCAACATAACACTCTAGGTTAAACTTCTGATTCGCATCATACTTGAGCCCATAATCAATTGTACCCTTCAGGTACCTCAGAATATGCTTTGCAGCAATCAAGTGAACACTTCTTGGATCTGTCAAGTACTGGCTCAAGGTGTTCTCAGCAAAGCAAATATCTGGTCTCGTGTTCATCAGGTACATCAATGACCCAATCATCTGATGATACATCGTAGCATCAACCGTCTTTGAAGAAGCATCACTCAATAGCTTCAGGTTCGATGCCATAGGTGTGGTCATGCAGTCCATCATCCTGAACCTCTTCAGGATCTCTACTGCATTTGTCCATCTGTACTTTGCCACACCTCCATACCTAGAACAATAGTGCATCGACACATAACAGGAGCATCACTGGTATTCTGCCTTCAACCTTGAAGCAAAGGTTGGAATCCACTTTAGCCTAAATTCATCAGTAATCTGTCCATCCTGTCATATCATGTCGAACCTCATGATTTTTTGTAGTCACTCCTTCTGAAGCGAAGCATCGTACTCCCTCTGTCTTCTGTGCTCTATGCACTGAAACATTCTGTACCGGAGTGACAAGTAGCTTCCTATGCTACTAGTATTCTATGTATCCGTCTAGTGTATAGAATTTCATCTTCAACCTTTTAGCCAAGGTTAAGATCTTCATCAATCTCATCATGTATTTGTTTCAACTCTTACTGGCTGCAAATGTCTCTTCGTAGTCTAGGCCTTCCTTTCGTGAGAAGCCTCATTCTACGAATATTGCTTTGTATCCCACCATGTTTCCATCTACTGCATGATGGAACTATGAACTTCTCTTCAGGTCTCGATACTGCACCCATNCTAATATGCACAATACATATCCTAAGTCTAGGAACATGAGCATATACATCATTGAACAAACAAATATGCAAGAAATTAAAATACTTATCTTTGTTTGTTCATTGGATGGACTCCCTCTGAGTCTTTGCTTCCTTACAGGAGCTGCTGGAGTCCTAATCTGAAGTAGCTTCTTCTACACCTTTCTGTTGTGGAAAGATGGTCAATTCCCTCTGGATATCTGCATCCTTGCAGAAGCTACTGAAGTGTGTTCCTTTGCTTTCTTGTAGGAACAACTGGAGTGTGCTCCCTCTTGATCTTTGCTTCCTGGATTACCTGTTCTTGAACTCATATTCATCCTTGGTTCCTATGCATGCTTATTAGTATCATGATTGTGTTATCCTTGTGATCTCATATAAAATCATACATTCATTAGTATGCTATTAAAACACAATAATCTCAAGCATGTATACTCATGATCATTTCAAACAGAAAATAATAAGCATTAGCATTCAAGGTTTATGTAGGATTCTTATGGTTAGTCAAATCATAAGAAACATAACATGTCTAAACCTGTAATTACTCAAACCTATGACTCTTCAGGTTAGTTGAATCATCAATCAAGATAAGAGATATAATATGTATAAAACCTATGATTATTCAAACCTATACCTTCATGATTCTTCTGATTAGTCATATCATCAATAGTATAAGATCCTAACACAAGGTAGGATTCTAGCTTGATATAGGAAGAGCATACCTGGATTAGCATGCTAGTTAGTTATGTCTAACATACTCACATGATGTCTTCTTGTTCTTCTTCAATTACTTGTGCTAGTAACCTGTATATCTCATAGGTTAGCCATTATAAAACCAAGTTATACATACCTCGTAAATCGATCTTCTATGAGATCCATGACAATGGATGAGTCTTTATCCTCATGTCATCATGATCATATGTTCTTGAACTGGAACATGATTTGTCTTTCTTGGTTTACCTTTCATGTTAGTAGACAACATAAACCTCATACAACACCATAATGCATTAGTACAATCATAAGTGTCAACATCCTAATCAATGAATATCTTCTATCATGCATTCATAATTTTGTTAAGGTGATACGAAAAATCTAAAATCAAGATTGTACTAACCATCATAACATGAAGACAAACATACCATAAACTTAATCATGAACAAATCTCAAAACATACATCGATGAGTCATACCTGTCAAGATCGCTTGTAATCTCCTTATGTAAAGCCTTAGCCTCATCTCCTAGTTTCGCCTTGTGAGGTGATTCATGTTTTGAGAGTCTTACAAAGGATTCCTTGAATCCTATCATATGTTTGGAAACCCCACTGTCTATAAGCCAATCATCACTTCCATGAGAAATGTTACCGATTTGAGGTGTCCGTCCTTGTCCCGAAGTTCGCTGATCTAGGGTTTGTTGTAGAAACCCTAATTTTCAAAACTTGGAATATTTCAGATATGATTGGATGAATAGATAGATCTCTTCAAATGGAGCTGTCTAATGTACTCCTTTTCTGAAAACAGTGGAGGGAAGCTCCCGGAACAAGAAGCCCTAATTTTCTGATTTCTTCTGCAGAAATGCCTGTTACTGTTTCTGTGATATATCCGAAATTATTGATCCTCTGTGTCTGAAATATCTCACTGAGGTAACCTCGCATGTCCCTGAGCCAAAACCGCAGGTTTCATCAGAATTGGTTTCACCATTTTGGATTTATGATCCTTTTCCCAAGGTGACCTGTTACAGGACTGTTCAGAACAGAAAAGTTGTACGGAATGCCACGTGTCACTGGTTCATTTTCTGAGTTTGACCTTTGGACCAAAGAAATTAAATTCCGTTCCCTTTCTGGAACATCTTCAGGAATTCCATTTGGACCTCTGTAGCCCAAGATATTGCAGATCTCCCCAGGTGTCCTGTTTATGGATGATTTCTGGAAGGGGATGGAACCCTAACTTGGAGAGATCATATCTCCCAGAATATAGTGAATCAGAGGCTTCCCTTTGGACACAGTGTTCATCAGGAGTTTATCTTCGGCCCCTGCAATTTTCAGCTTCTGAGACTTCGCCAATCTCAGAATATAGCGACTGTACAAAAACTTAGCAGTTTTAGTATTTAGGGTTTCTCCTAGCTCAGGGTCAAACTAGGGTTTGACTTTCCCAGAGATTTACCCAACCAAATTTACTGATCCAGGTCTCTAAATTTCTGTTTTGATGAGGAGAACAATCCTATGTTGGTATCACCCAAAAATTCCTCTTCTATAGAAATCCCTAAGTTCCACATCGAAACTGAAAATGCTTGAAATTGAATTCCGCATCGACAGAAAGATGCACCCTTCAATGGAGAGTCATCCTATCATACTTTTGCTGAAAAACTGTGGAGGAAGATCCAAAAAATAGGAAGCCCTAGTTCCTGTAGCTGCACAATGTCTTCTTCTCAGGTTAGCTCTGATTCCATGTTAGTTTTTCAACATTTAAGCTAGCATTATGTTAGGATCTTTTCACAGAGAATAACAATCACAGCAATAACATAAGCACATCACAAGAGACAAGAGACACAAAGCTTTTAGGAGGGGAAACCATAAATGGAGAAAACCCCTCAACTTCCTCTAAGATAGTATCACCACAAGATGTGATCCCAAAACAGTAAGATGACCTCCCAACACAACAGCAGCCTTCTGTCTTCTGTCAAGCCAAAGATTTCCTTCTCCAAAGGTGCGCCACACTTTAGAGAGCAAGAGAGCTAAGTCACAAGTGATAAATAGAGAGACACACACTCTCTATTTATATTAGTCCGTTCACTTAAGTTGCCATTTCACACGTAGGCTCAACCCTAATAATTACTACTCGAGCCTACACCTTAATTAGTGTATAATAACTCAAGTGCCCCTAAACTGTGGGGACTTACCTAATGACTTGACATGACTTGGTTACATTATTAATCCTCCCGATCGGAACATCGGGGCATGACCACATGAATCAAATACATAATAGAAACATCCCGGAATAAACATCGGGTTACAATAATATAAAATACATAGAAGAATACATTCTGAAGTTACATATACATCAACAATGCACACTCACAAGGAATGTCTACTATAAACATTGTCTTGTGGTTCAAATCATCCACTTTTACTTGAAAGTTTTTAAAGATGCTTGAAGCAACCATTCTTGATATGCCTAATTAATCATTGATATGTGTGTATTATTTTGTTACCTTGAATTTTTGTAGATTTGGCAAAGGACAGCAGGTGTCAATGTTGCGTTGCAAGATGAAGGTTATTCTCCCGAACAGATTGCACAAGAAATTATTTCCATTTCCAATACAGTGGAGCATATTGGTTTCATTGGCCTTGGCGCGATGGGATTTGGCATGGAAACACAACTTATCAAATCAAATTATCGTGTTTTTGGTTTTGATGTATGTATGGCATATAGCAGAACTTGTGATTGAGGCCTTAAGGAAGTACTTATTTATTATATTCAACATTTGGAATTTGTATATTTGTTTCCTTTGGCTAATGGGTGCTTAAGACATGGATACATTATATGGATATGAAGTGCACTTTTTATTTGTAGGCATATGAACCAACTTTAGCTCAGTTTGCTAAAGAGGGTGGTTTGATAGGAAGGAGCCCAGCAGAAGTTGCAAAAGGTATCTTATATTGCGATGAAGAACCAATAACTGTGGTTGATAGTGCCTTAGATCTTTTTTCAATGATGTTCTAATAATATATGTGATAATCTGATGCAGCCTTGATACCAAAGTTTACAGTGGTCACTCTCACACAGAAGAGAGATAGAAATATATTTTTTATTAAATGTATGTGATACCTTATTGGCTTATGGGACAGAGTGTTACATCTTCATGGTGCTCACCTTAACAAAAGTGAAGGGGATCAAGATTGTAGGAAGGCAGAAAATTACTTGTTAAGATATACATGGGGTGAGTGGATAGCTATAGTCCAGTCCCCATCCTAGAACTGCTCATCATGGTGGTCCCTCTAGTGTGTGTTGATTTCAAGACCTTTACCATGTAGATCATCATCCTTGTTGCTCTATTTGCTTGGCATTCCAATTGGCAATCTTGGATTACTGCTTCTTATGTAGCCTTATCTAGAGTTAAGCCCTGTTGTTGCATAACCTAGCAGCCAAATGATCACAAGGAAAACTAGCTGCTAATCTGACAAAACAACGAGATGTCCCTCCCAACATGTCACTATCGAAAGGAAACCCAGGAATTTCCTTAATACTAACCAATAGTTGCTAGCTTTGAAAAGTACTAGTCCTCTAAATGGATGATGTTCAATGTAACTTTAGGAAAGTGGGTGTGTGAATGTGTGGCTACCAATAACATTCAAATATTCATGATAGATGCAAATGTAAAAGCTTAAGCATGTGTATGAGATTATGGACAAGGATTACCCCACAGACTTTGCCTCAGGAAAAAAGGAGCGTCATGCTACTGTTGCTCTTTTATTTACATGCGGGGTCCAACAATAATGCTCAACCCAATCCCTTATTGCACTAACCAAGGAGGATCAACCATACCCTTGGCCACATTACTTGACTACTTAAGTATGTAAAGAGTAAATTTCCTAAATGTTGTTTTCGATGCACTATAGTGACAAGACAGTCGATAGGCTGGTTTCAAGTGTCCTAAGGGTATCTCCAATATACTCAAGGTACGTAGTGTCCAATTCCATGTTCAAGTTCTGTCTAATGCTATACTACTGACATGTGGTATCAGCGAAGTTAAAACGGTGGCCAACACTGCCCCCCTAGTATGTCTAGAGACTAGGACACAGCTTGCGCTTAAGAACCAACTGTATTCACAACCAATATGATTGTCCAGCTGTAGGTTTACAAGCCTAACGACAGATCCTTGTTGTTGTTTATAGATGTTAGAACATGTCTTCTACCCCAAACCCACAAGAGTTCAATATGACGTCCATATACTATATATCCAATGTTGAAATATTGCTTAAACATCAATAATAACCATATGTCTGGCATTTTGGTAATTAACCCATATTCAGATCTACAGGTAGTTGCTCTTGAGTTCCATCCACCACAATGCCTTTGCATCATGACAACACCACATACACCTTCCTGAATATATGCATGGTGGATAGTGGATCAGTGATTAATTGGAGTACATGTGTGGGTGAGTTATATCTTATATGTGGAAGGGAAATGCTGGGATCAATGATAAGATCTTTGATTGAATTTCTACCAATGATGTGGGTACCTTGCTGAATGCCCTGTTAAAATTCTGACAACCCCACAACCACTGTGCCTATGCATTGCCATAACTCCAAATGGATTTCTATAGGTTGATATTCTACCAATGACCCTTTGCATCACTACTTCTCCAAATGGAGTTTCTATGGTTGAATTTCTACCAATGACCCTGGTAAAGTGCCAAAAGGACCCATGTCCATAGGTAGTTGCTCTTGAGTTAAATCCTGCACCTACTGTTCCAATGCATTGCTACAACTCCAAATTGAGTTCCACATATTGAATTTCTACCAATGACATTGGTGCCATGCCAAATGCCCCAGTCTGGCATTTTGATAAGAAACCCATATCTACAGGTAGTTGGTTTTGAGTTCTGCCCTTGTACATTGACAAAGATTGCAATTTTAGATGTATTATGATTTTCATCATAACCTCATTGTTTGTGTCAATGGTCAAGAAGATATCTGAATCTATATCCATGTGAAATTAATATAGCTGAGATGGAGGCGAAGAATTAATGTTGATCTTAGCCCAATTTTGTAAGTTATTTTAGTTTGTAACTTGAGAAGCATTACAACTGACCTAAAGAGGCATGGCATCACAAGCATCCTTCCTGTACAGGCACTATCAAGGGGTGGACCACTGAATACATAATTCAAGTGCCCTTCAATTCAGCTAAAGCTGCCACAAGAAGGGGGGATTGGCACTTCCGTGAAATTTACCCTTATCCCAAACATTCGTCTACTCTAAAGTGATTTGAAATGTTAGGATATTAGAAATTAGGAGATTGCTTAAGATTGATTTGGTTTATTGTAACTTTAAGTCATGTGTTTTAGTGTCCACCTGGCCCCAACTGTTGTTGCATGCCCTGCTGCACATCCACAAGAACAAGCACAAGCACTACCTTGTCACTTGGAAGTGCATGAACCTTGGTGGGGGTTATATAGATACCTGCGTTCACGTGGGGGTTATATAGATACCTGCTTTCACTGACCTCACAAGCCACTGTTGACACATTAGTATTTTTATTTTCGAAAATTCATCTATAAGTATTTGCATGGACTTTGAAAGAAAATTCCTACTCTTTATACTTAGGATGTTAGTATTAACAATGTCTTGTGCCAACCTTTAACAAAATATTGTTTGATTTATTATCTTAGACAAATATTTGAGGTTTTCTCTGTTTTTTACGAGGTTGTAGTGGTTTTCTTTTTCCCTGCAATTTTAGTTCTGTTCATATTATTTTCTTTATTGCGTACTGGATTGAAATTGAACTCCTTTGGGAATATTTGCTTTGATTTGTCTGATATGATAATACCCCATGCATAAACCTTTTCATTTAATTTTGAAATTTGCATTTCCTAGATATCTGTTTTTCTTTGTGGCCCAAATCCCACAGTTCATTGTTCAAATAAACTATGATAGCTTAATCTTTGATTATGAATCATGATGTCATTGTTTTCTTTTGGTATTACTCTAGGGAACATTCTCCATGCATTTTTGTATGTTCAAAATGACGAAACCCCATGTATATGGTTGTAACCTCCCTCTATTTGGTGTAAAGCTTATAAATTTTGCGATTTTGGAAGCACAAACCTCCTGCTCCCATCTTTATTCATTGCAGGTGATATTTCTACTTGTTTTGGGCTCTTAAACCATATCGTTGTCAATTATTCATTCAATAAATCTCATAAAATTGACTATTGAGGGATTTATACTGGTATTGCCTTTTATGTGCATAACATCCCTGTGATTTTCTATCCGCCATCTGCTATTTAATTATTTTTATATTTTTAAAGGCGATGGTTTTTTTCACAACAATTTATTTATAGTTTTGGTGTTAACGGCACAAGGGCTTCCTCTGCACCACTTTTACCCTACACGCTCCTCTGTTTTTCTTGCCCATTACAGTCTCTGCCATATACAAAGTTGTTGTTCCAGTAGTTTCTCTTACAATAAAAAACAGTGGTAATATACCTCTTGCATTTAAAAACCCTTTGCTTTTGATTAAATTTCAAAAATTTAATCGGCTTCTGATTGTTGACATCGCTTCTTTTTGCAGATTAGGACTCAAGGCTAATGCCAGGATGTCTTGGTGTACTATTGAATCGGACCCTGGTAAGTTATTTTCTATTATTAAGTGACTTTATTCAGTTAATAGCCCTTCTGACTCCAATGGAAATCCTTGTTTTTATTTTATTTTAAACCTTTTTTTACCACATTGAAGTTTAGTTGTGTCTGTCCATGATTTTGGGGCCTCATATGTTGTGTTGTACTCATGGATGTGATTTCATGGGAATCAAACTAATATTGATGTGATGTAGTGTTGTTTCCTGCAAGTTTGACCACAATGCGAATTAACTTATAAACATAAAAACCAAGATTCTCTACTAAAGATAACCTCTGGTGTTCATTGTCCGAAAAATTGCACAGTTAGATTTCGGGTCTATATGTTTTGTGCATGTACTCTATGCAATTGGACTTTTTACATCCTATTTGAAATTAAAACCTTTTAACCATTAAACAATCTAATTTGCTGCCTTACTTATTGAAGAATTTTCTCTATTGGTGTTGGAGCTTTGAATTGTTGTTGCATCAGTGAGGATTAGGTACTTTTGATTGGTCGAGGCCTATAACTTAATATATTTTTGGTAGTCAAGCTACATTTTCCTCTTTGCTATTTGTTACCAAAGTAATAGAGGATTAGGTACTTTGCTATTGGTTGAGGCCTGTAACTTGATATTTTATAGGCAATCCATCTACATCTTCATCTCTGCTATTTGTTACAAAAGTGATCCAAACACACAACAAAATGATGAGAAAAGGAGAAAATAGCATCCTCAAGACTGTGTATTTATAGCCGCCAAGTTGTAATGAATTTGGAGACTGAAGATAAATATGGATCTTCACCTCATTATGGACTAGCCTAGTATGGACATGGATATGGGAAATGCATTAATTTGAGAGATTTGTGCTAGGCATGAACTCCAAACAGTCAATTCTCCTGACAACTTTGAATATGAATTCCCTTAGCGATGTTTTCAAATGAATATATTGTGAGAATCTAAACTAAATTAAACTGTTTTCTAGAGTAGTTCCTTAGATAGACTTTCGTTAAGACATTCCATAGATGGAACCTGTATCTGTTATGATTATGCTCATCTCATTTTCAAAAGCATAGAATTTAATTTGTGCAGACTTGGAAATGTACTGGTTAAAGCATGGATTCCCTACCGAAATATTGTTAACTACCTTCCTTTACATGAAGCTTCCAAGGAAGCCACAAAGCACCTATATGGTCTGTTCAAGAAAACTGTAAAAGTCAATATGTACAAATAGCTAACAAGGAAAACAAAATCAACAGAATACAAGGGCAGGATGATGGATGTATTGTGCTTATGGCTAAAAAATATTGTTGATTACAAACATGATATCGAACCATTTATTTCATCAACAAATTTGGTCATTTGATATAGGAAAGTTGAATCCTATCATTTGATAAGTTGTATGATCTTCATGTGACTATTCGAGTGATGTGATTTTTGAAAGTCCGGCAGTGGGTGACACTTGGTGATTGCTTAAATTTTTATTAGCTTTAGTTACAAGGAAAATTGTACATAGCTCTCAGGATTTAGTTTATCATAAATACTAGTTACTGGTAAGTTGTAATAGTAATAATTATGTAGTTTGTAGATTGATATCTATCATAAATTTGTTTGAATATCATCATTGTCAAGCAATAACAACTTTTTAAAGAGTGATATCTCAATGGTAGAGCACCTGCCTAATTATAGGCAGGAGGTTGGTGGTTCAATTCTTTCATGCCCTATCATAAATTTGTGACTACAAAAACGACTAAATTCACATATATACGACTATTAGTAGCTAATTTCTTGTATCTTAGTTGTATTTAGCTTAGTCATTAATATGCTAACATCTAGTAGTTTATTTAGTCGTATATTTGGTCATTAATGGTTGCAATTAGTGATTAAATCAGGGATTAAATCAATTACTAACTCAGTAACTAAACCAATGACTAAATCATTAACTATCAATGACTAAAACAATGACTAAATCAATTACTAGTAAGTCAAGCTATTAATGACTAGTGAAATATGACTAGCTATAAGATAGTGTAAATTTGCTACTATTAGTCACCGACTCAAAAATAGTCGTTTATAGCCTGATTTTAGTCATTTTTTTAGTCATTAATTTCTCATTTTCTACTAGTGATATTTTCTACGAGAAATATCAATAGTCCCATGATGTGGCCCCTACCCAATTTCGCGATCCCTCGTCTTATTAACTTTTGTGCACATTTCCATCGCGAAGTTAACCTGGACCGTAGATCCAATCTGTGCCAAGATCTTCACCGTCCAAAAGTATAAGGCCTAAAAGATTTCGCAGCACCTCATCTTGCTAATCTTTGTTCACATTCCCATTGCGAAATTAACCTAGGCCGTAGATCTGATCTCTGCCAGATCTCCGTCGTTCAAAGTTTTGGGATCTACCAAATTTCACAACCCAAATTTGTTTTATCTTTCGCGCATGTTTGGACTGTGAAATACATCACATCCATAGATGTTCTCCATCTAGAATCTCGACCATTCAACTGTGCAGGTCCTACGTGATTTTGCAAGCTCAACGTGTTTTATCTGTCGTGCATGTTGTCGCCGCAAAATTCATTTCAACCGCAGATCTTCAACATCCTTAGATCTTGACAATTGAAACTTGAAGGATGTAACAAATTTCACAATCCTCCCCAACTTATTTCTCCGCACATAATTTCTCAATAAAATCCTCCTCATCCGTTGATCTTCCGCTACCTGGTCATCCGACAGTTGACCGTGTACGCCATTTAACCTTGTTCTGCCAATGTCAAGCTTCCTTTCAAAACCGTTCATCTTTCCTCGGTGAAATCTTTGGCAACCGTTGATTTTCTCTGCATGCCATTCATTTCACCACCACATAACCTGCAATAACTTATTCACAACTTTTCAAGGTCCTATGCTGAGGAATTTTTAGACCTTGTTCCTCCTTTCTTTTTCCTACTCCCCTACCAATCGTTTATCCCAAAAGAGCGCTAACATATCTGCAAAAGATTTTCAAAATTTAGCACTAGTGCTAACCAGGTGCTAACAACGGCCTGAACTTGAGGATTGTATCCTCCCTATGAGGTAGCAAAGGACTCCATATACCAAGTGAATTCGCCATTGGGATGGTCCTAAGCTTTCTTGAACCTTTAAAATTTTTCTTGGTGCCTATAACTCCAAATATGTATAAAAAGAAAGAACCAAATGACAGCTTCTCTTGGGGACCTTACAGCCTTCACCTCGGGATTTAAGTCTGTGAGAGAGTTTTCCACACATGCAATGTTAAAAATAAATGGTATATAGATTGACAATGGATCTAAACTTACTTTACATAAAATAATGTTTGAGAATCCTCTCATTTACAGAGGCTCCAGATACTAGATTACCCTCCATCTCATCCAATAGGTAGGCATTCTTCCCTCTGAAATCTTAAATATTATAAGATCCCTTCGACAAATGATCAAACTTACCATGCTTCCTTTTATCCTCATGTGGTGCATCCCATAGCAAAACCACATCTCCCAACTGAAAATCATCAAGCTTCAACCTCCTGTCAAAGATTTCTTTCATTTTCTCCTGAAACTTCTGAGTTTTGTCAAATACCTACTCCCCCTGTTACTGCAGGTCAATCAACTAATACATCCTCCTTTGGATTGGATGGGTTTCAGTTTCTTATTCCTGAAGCAATTTCATCAGTGGAAAGCTCAAGGAATTAGGAAAAACCATTTCAGAACCATAACCCAGCTGGAACGGTGAGGTGTCAATGGATTTCTTTATGCTAATTATGCTATCCCACAAAGAATGAGTCAATTTTGTGTGTCAGGCCTTCTTGTTATCCTTTAGAAACTTCTTGATGATTCTCATAAGGCTCTTTTGAAGATTATGCTAGCCCATTTCCCTATGGATAGTAGGTTGTGGAATGTCCCAACTGAATGTGATATTTGAAGCAAAATTCCACCATCTTCTTAGACTTGAACGCAGGAGAATTTTCTGTGATTATTTTCCTACGAACCCAAAATATTGATAGGATATGCTCCTCCAAAAATTGCATGATCACTGTCTCGATGGCTTGTCTTGTGGGGAGGGCTTCGATCCATTTGGTGAAGTAGCCAATGGCAGTGAGGATCCACCTGTGCTATCTTGAGGAAGATGGATTTATTTCTCCAATGAAATATATACCCCATTGATAGAAAGAGGCTTCCACCTATATGGGTTTCAAAGGAAATGGTAATAGCTTCCTTCTCCCCTAAAAAATTTGACATTTGTGGTAGGAAACAACTTTCTTATGAGTATCAAAGAAGATGGTGGGCCAATAAAATCCTACCCTCATGACCTTGTTTACAGTTTCCTTCCAATAGTGATGGCCTCCACATTCTCCTGCATGGAATTCCTTGATAAGCCTATTTTCCTCCTGCTCATCTACACAGTTCAGCAGTACCCCTCTTGGTTCCTTCCAATACAATTTTCCCTCCAAAATGAAAAACTTAGATGCTTTATGCTTGAGAAATATGTCCCTTGTATTGTCCATACCCTTTGGGGTTTGCAAATGTTGTATCACAAAAATTATATCAGTGTACCATGGGGATGATAGGAAATTCTTGGCTACTTGGGGACCTAGCTGTCTCTGACGGTTTTTCTCTTCTGCTAAAAATTTAGCAATCATGTTTAAGCTAAGAGCATCGGAGCTGGATTGAGCCAGGATCTTGGCTAGTCCCTATTCTTTAATCAATTTTGTGGGCTTTATTTCCAATTCATACTCAAGGAGTACTGCTATCCACTTTCCCCTTCATCCCTCAAGATCCAACTAAGTCAAAATATCCTCTACAATATCCCTAGTGGGGACATGAGCAATGATATGGGAATGTAGGATGTATACTCCAAAATATTTTAAGGCCTGCACCAGATCGTAAGCTTGCTTATCTAGGAAAAAATACTTCAAGGAATCATCTCTCAGGGTCTTGCAGTAAAAAGCAATGGGTTGCTCGTGTCCCTCCTGATTCTTCTATAGAAAAAACNCGTAAGCTTGCTTATCTAGGAAAAAATACTTCAAGGAATCATCTCTCAGGGTCTTGCAGTAAAAAGCAATGGGTTGCTCGTGTCCCTCCTGATTCTTCTATAGTAAAAAACCTGCCACTATGTGCTATGAGGAAAATGAAAATATGAGGAAGTATTTAGAAAAAATAGGGCTAGAAAGTACAGGTGCTTCATAGATATCCTTCTTGATGTCCTCAAATGACTGTTTTACTTTAGGTGTCCACTTGATTTCTTGATCCTTCCCCAGGATGTTAGTCATATATCTCACTATTTCGACGAAGGCAACGATGAATCTTCTCAGAATGTTTACCTTCCCCAGTAAGGATTGGACCTCAACTTTATTTCAAGGGAGCTCAATTTTGTGAATCACTTCAACCCTGTTTGGACCTATCCTGATGCCTACTTGAGAAATTATGTGCCCCAATAGATTTCCCTCCTTCATGGAAAAGAATGACTTCTTTGGGTTCAAAGAGATGCCAAATTTTCTACACTTTCTGAACATCCTCAGCATGTGTGCTACATGTTCCTCATCAGAATGTGAGAATACAGTTATGGAATTCAATTAGATGACCAAGATCTTATCTTTTTCATCTGCGAAAGCTATATCAATGGCCCGCTGAAAGGTTTCCCCTACATTCATGAGTCCAAATGACATCTTTGCATACATGAAAGTTCCCCAGGGTGTAGTGAAATCTACTTTCTCCTGGTCTTCTAGATGAACTACGATTTGATTATATCTTGAGAAGCCGTCCACTGTGGAGATCCTTTGGAAACCCACTACCCGCTGCAAAATATGGTCCATTTTAGGGAGGGGCTAATGATCCTTTAGAGAAACTTGCTCAAGTTCCTGAAGTCTATTCCTATTCTTATCTCCACGTTCTTCTTCTTAACATGGACCATATTTTCCACCTAGCGTGAGAATATGAGGGCCACAATTATCTTGGCCTCAAATAGCTTCTTTATTTACTTTTCTATCAAGGGTAGCAGCTTAGGGTTCATCCTTTTCATCTTCTGCTTGAAAGGCATCTTGTCTTTCTTAATTCGTATGGTATGTTGGATTATACTTCTGTCATATGCCTTAAGGTCACTACAGCTCCGGGAAAAGACATATGAATATTCTTTCATGAATGAGATGTATTTTTGTTTGGCCTTAGGTGAGAGGGTTCTTTCTATTTTTATGACCTTGGGATGATCCTCTATCCCAATGTTTACACCTTCAACATCTTCACAGTTTTGGACCAGCTGAGAGTCCTTGGAAACATCATTAGCATCAAAGAGATTTTCTAAAGGGACTAAGCCTCTGGGAATAGAGTTACCTTTTAGCTAGAGTATTTCCTTGCTACATAGATTGTTCACATATTCCTGCTGTTCATCGGCCTCCTGCAACTCTAACTCCCAAGCTTCCTCGGATTCGCCACCATCAGCGTCTTCAATAGGAATAACACTCTCATCTTGTGGAATTTAATTGGGAGCAACAATTAGGATTTGTAAAGGTTCCTGAGTGGGAGAAGCCCCCTTTAGAATCTAATTTTATTCATCAATAGTTAATACATCAAACTCTCCAGTGAGAGTCACGGAACTTCTGGATCTGCTTATCGTCTTCAAACACTTGCCATCCTTTTACATTATCAGGGACATAAGACCTGTGCCTAACCTCAATCTCATATATTCCACCGGGGTGCATGGGGACCTTGAAAACAGAGGCTGAAGTGGCCATAGAATCAGCTACATAATTCTGTAGCGTGGGGATTAGATTAAAATTGCACTCTTCAAATCATTCTATCAGGTCCTGGGCGGAATTCCTATAACTTCTCATTCTAGGGTGTCTAGCTTGATACTCACCTGCCATTTGTTTAATGACCAGCTCAGAATATCCATGTATAATTACCCTCCCAATTTGAATATCTTTCAGGATCTGACTCGGCTAACACCATAGTCCCGTACTCTACCTCATTATTAGTACAATTAAAATCAAGTTTGTAGGAGTAGTTTAAATTTCTCCCTCCTAGAGATCTTATCCAAACTCCAGCTCCTGCCCCTTCCTTGCATGTTGCCCCATCAAAACTCGCCTCCCATACTCCTTCCAACTCCTCCTGAGTGGGCACAGAGCCAAAATTCTGTAACCTGCAGTTGACTTCGCCTCCTTCTGTAAAGAGAATAGTTGATCCCATATCAGTATCCAACAAGTATATGCAGTGGTTGTGCGGTCTCTCAGCACTGGTGACCATGTATGCCAGCTTTTTCTCCCTGAAGATCCTTCTCTGTATCCCAAAGACACGTATGGTGGAAAAGGACATGTACATTTGGAGAGCACCTTTGATTTTGGATGCCCAGGATCTTGATAGCAGCATTCCAAACTTTGGAGGGATGTCAGCCACAATTACATCCATGACCAGGATTTTGGCAGGGATCTGAGCTAAAGAAATGACTAAATCCTTGGTCAATCCCAAGCACTTGACCTTATTAGAATCAAAATAAAATAGCTCTTTGTATGGTCTGGTCACTTCTAACCCCAATTCATCCATGATTCTTCTAGGCATCAGATTGTAAGAGGATCCCGAGTCAAACATGACATTGTGCAGGATGGGATTATGGATGTTCAGACTGGCATAGAAAGGGGTAACTTCTTCATCAGAAGGCTCATCTACATGGGGTCCAAATAGGATGGTGGGCCTGTCATCCTGTAGATTCAAAGAATCTAATATGGTAGAGATTCCCCCTGGGGGATTACTGTGGCAATTTTAGAATGATATCGAGAGTTTTTCAATAATTCAGTGAGGGAAATTTTTTTTTATCTTAGCAATTTTAGCCTCTAGGCTGAAAGAAGTTTGTCCCTGGTCAGAGCTTAATGGATTATCTTATTTTCTTTCTTTCCCTTTTGGCTCTGCCACATTTTTGGAGCCATCCTTAGGGGGTGTATCATTTTTGGGCCTACTTGCAGAGGCATTGTTCCCTGATTCCCTATTTTTTACTACAGGAACATCTTTGTTCCTTAGACCAATCTGTCTCTGCACATCCAAGAGTACAACAAGTCGATATCCTCTCTTGGAATCCTCTGTCTCCTCTGGGGGATCTTTCCCCTTTCAATATAAGCATTATAATGTTCTTCTTTGGTAAAAAATGTGATGGGAGAGATAGTGTCCAGCTGATGGATATCTCCCTCAACCTGATTATCACCATCTGGTTCCACATAATTTTCTTGAAATGGATACCTAACCGGTAGATCGGGAGGGTTTCGCTGGTCTCTCTACCTATTCTAGAGCATTTGTGGCCTTCTAACATTCAGATTTATTTTCTGCTACTATTGTTTCTCCCTCGGAGGAGGTATGTTGTCCACAACAAGCCTTTCCATCATCCTTTCCATGGATCTCATCATTGTATCCATTCTCGCCTCTTGTGAGCTAGAGGTAGAGGGTTGTTCAAATTCTTTATATTTTCTTCTCTCTCCTCTTTCTCCCTCGTCCCTTCTCCTTCTTCTCTTCTCAATTATCCCTCATCCCTTTTCTTCTTTCTTGCAATAGTCGGGTTTACCTCTACCTGTATGGCATCTTTCATCATATCTGCTAAGGAGGCTGATCTCCTTTCGCTTAACCACAAGGTAAGCTCGTTATCGAAGGCTTCGACATATTGGAGTTGGGCAGAAGCAATGGGAGGTTTGAAATGGGTAGGGATGGAATTGTATACTTTCATAAATCTTTAGAAAATTCTTGGATAGATTCAATCTCTCTCCTCCTCATGGAATGGTTTTGAGACAGATATTGCTTAGGATTCTTCTTATCTTCCTGTTATCACTCTAGGAAACTTCTCCAAGTTGTAGCTCAAGGATGCCTGGTAACTTAAATATTTTCAGGGTTTTCTAATATGGATCAAGTCAGGTGACCTATATGACCTTCCGCTCTTAAGAACCACCCCAGTGTCCGCCTAAGCCACCGAAAGCCCTGTTTTCAAAATTTATTAGGGTTTTTCCAAAAATGTATTTAATGGCTGTCTGCTCAGCTTTCTTCTTCAGCAAGCTCTGTGCTAGGAGGGTTGACAGTAGCCTGGCTGGTTTTTGGAGGCTGAAGGCTAACTGCAGCCTTAGCTAGGGTTTCCAAGGTGGGGTGGATGCTAGGGTTTTCCCTGGACTCCTTCAGCTTTAGTCTTTGGAGCCTAATCATCCTATACAATCTAGTATTGTCTTTCATGAACCTCAGGTTTCTTATTTTTAACAAGATATATCTTCCTCTCATCTCCAGGAAGGAATTATGTAACTGCTTATTCCTCTTGGTCAATATTTCATTATTTTTCTTTATCTCCCTTTCCAAAATCTCCATCCCATAAACTTGCCTTAGTAATTGATTTTTTTTTTAGTTTTGGGCTTGCTGGAGGAAGTCTTCTCTACTAGTTCCTCTTGCTCCTTTGGTGTGGGGGATGGTAGTTCTTCAGCCACTAGTACAATTTGCAGAGCTAGGTTTGCACCTTCCTCTTGTTCCTCTTAAAAATCTAAGTAGGGTAGATTTAAAATATTCTCATTGTGTGCTTCAACCTCCTGGCCTTTCTCACTGAAGTCCAAGTTTCTTTTTACCTTCTTGGCCTTGGAAGAGGAGGGAGGTTGTTCTGCTGCTACAGTTGGGGATATATCCCTCCTCTTTCTTCTCCCACTCCTTGGTGTGCTGGACTTATTGGCAGGAGACTTCCCTTTAGGCTTCTGGTTGAAGGCCTTTCTCAAATCCATTCCGAAACAAAAAATAAGGCCATGCCATATTCCTTCTTTTCAGCAACTCTTGGATCAACAGTTGGATAAGGCCATGGTGGGATAGTTTGCCAGAAATATTAGTTGGCTGGGACTTCACTTGGTGTGCCATCTTTCCCAGACTTCTGTGTAAGTAAAAGGAAAAATTTAGTGGGCTTTTACCTGTGAAATGGTTCATTAACTTGAAATGGTAGATCATGGCTCTATTATATCTTCCTTCACATGTTAGGTAAACCAAAATGGCCTTCAGCAGTTGTTGCCACCTCTCTTCCAACCAAGATGATGGCACACTCTTCTTCCACACCATTCCTCTATGCTCAGGCTTTAGGTAAGACCTGAAATCTACATCTTTTGGTATGGTGGTCTTGAACCATTTTTCTCCTGTGCAAGGGAGTTCAGTTACTTCAGTGATTAGGGTTTCATCTATGTGAAATTCTTCCTTTCCTATAACTGCTTTTGAACCATCAAATGAGAGGGAAAATTCCTTAGCCACCTACTGATGGGAACCTTGTATCTTCTCACAAAACCTATAGTAGCCAACCTCTTGGAAGAGTTTACCAACCTCTGGATGTGCTTCTAAATAGATGATTTCTCCCAGCTCCTGCCTGAGAGTAGGTCCTGACTTCTTCATCTTGATGAGTGCCTCTCCTGGGTACCTGCAAAACAATTCTAAGTTCTGTATATAGTGTGTTAGCAGGCTGCTTCCTCAGAGATGGTTTTCCTAGTGGAGAGGAATGATAAGCTCGAAAGTGAAATGTGTTGGAGTCCTTTGGCACTGATTATGAGGGTTTGTGCTATCATGATGGCTGCTAAGATCATAAGGTGATGGCAGCAGTTGATCTTCTTGATTTCCTTTTCCCAGCAATCATCTTACAAATCAGCCTGGGTATTCGGTGAGCTTTCTGCTGTTCTTTTGGATAGGTGGAAGAAAACTGAGGGTTTCCAATCCTATCAGTCCTTTTCCTATTTTATAATGACCTCTTTAACTTATTTCCACACGCGGTTATGCAGGCTCAAGTCATTTCAGTGGTTTGTCATGCCCTACACTGATTGTCCATCTTGCTAACGAGGTGTGATTTGACTGTTTTCTAACCGTTTTCCTCTTTTGTCTTTTTGGTGGCTAATAATCTTCCTAAATTTGTCTGCAAACCGCCGAAAAGATAGCTTTCGGTGGCTAATGAAATGATGTCTCTTTTTCCTAAGCCATTGAAATTTGTTATCCCAGCTTCGCGGTGAAATCCTACTTTCAGTGGATAGTGGCCTCGTCAAAAAAATCGTTTAACTATCGAAAACCCGTCCTTCCAGTGGCTAATAAGTAGTCCAGAGTATTGCCTAAGCCACGGAAACTGTTTTTTCCCCAACGCTTATCTTCCTTCTTTCGGGGGTTAAAATCTACGCTGAATTGTTCAATAAGCTACCGAAAGCATCGCCTTTCAATGTCTAATGAGCTGTTTCGAGTCTTGCCTAAGCCACCGAAAGTACCTTTACCAATGTTGCTTGTTGCTTGCTTTCGGCGATTAAAATATTTCTTGGTCTTCTCCCTAAGCCATCGAAAGCAACAGTTTTCGGTGGCTAATGAGCTATTAGAAGTCTCGCCTAAGCCACTGAAAGTGTTAATTTGATTCTACTTGCTCGGGCCGCTTTCAGTGGTTTACCTTTATCCCATGTTCAACCATTTAGCTGTCGAAACATAGCTTTTCGGTGGCTAATGAGCTATTAAAAGCATCTCCTAAGCCACTGAAAGCTGTAACTTCCAAATTTTTCAACCACATCAAAAATAGAGACCTTCAATTTGTTAGGCATCCTTAGATCTTTGATTACATAAGTCAAATTCTTCATACTGTCCAAATAAATTTATTTTGGGAGATAACATCTAGCTCCTACTTGGGGATGGGAACCTCCCAGTGAGGTCCCAAGAATCCCAAACCAAAATGTCTTTCCCTAAAAACAACTAAAAACTTAACAATATCATTTATTGTTCCATTGGGCATGGATTTTATTCTGTAAGCAAAAACAACCTACTGGCTACTATTTTACAATGACAAGGCCTTAGAGCCTCAAATAAAGTAAGGTTTCAGAAACTGGCCATTCACTGGGCCATCAAACACCTCTTCCCCTTCCAGATTCTGCAATTTGAAGGTGCTATTCTTATGTACCTAAGCTATCACAAAAGGGCCAATCCACAAAGAATCAAACTTTCCATGTTTTCTCTTGTCCTGTCTGACAGCATCCCACTTTAGGACCCAATCCCCAACCTGAAAGTTGTCTACTTTTTATCTTTTTGTCAAACATGCCCTTTATCCTCTATTGATGGGCTTCTGATTTTCCTATCACTTGCTCTCTAACTTGCTGCAACTCCACCAAGTCCATCAACCTCCTCACCATATCATTTGGTTCATCTTCCTCTTCCTGAAAGAATTTTTCCATTGGCAAAATGAGCTAAATAGGAAAAATGGCCTCTGTACCATAAACTAACTTGAATGGAGAAGTCCCTATAGATCTTTTTTCTATTACCCTATCAACCCATAAGGTAAACTTAAGCTTAGAATCCCAGCTTTTCTGATTTGTCTCTAGTAGTTTCCTGATGATCTTGACTAGGCTTTTGTTGGATGACCCAGCCAGGCCATTGCCTTGAGGATAATAGGATGTGGAATGCACCAGTTGAATGCCCATTGATTCACACATTTTAATTAATGCCCCGGCCTTGAAAGTAGGTGCATTATCAGTTACTAACCTTACTGGGCAACGAAACCTGCTAAAGATATTCTCATATAAAAATATCATGATGACTTGATGAGTGGCATTCCTGGTGGGTGTTGCCTCTATCCATTTGGTAAAGTAGTATGTGGCTACTAGGATCCATTTATGCTGTCCACTGGAAGATGGATTTATTTCACCTATGAAATCGAGACCCCATTGCTGGAAAGGCCCATTCACCACAATAAGCCTAAGGGGAAAGGATTTGAGCTGCTGCTTCCCTAGAAATATTTGGCACTAGTCACAGGCCCTTACAAAAGTACATACATCAGCAAAAAGGACTGGCCAATAGTATCCTACTCTTAGGATCTTTTGGGCTGTGGTTTTCCAATAATGGTGGCCCCCACATGTGTCGGAATGAAAGTGATGCATGACCTGTTCTACTTCTTATTTATCTAGACATCTCAACAAAATTCCAAACTGATCTTTCCAGTACAGTAGTTTGTTAGTTATGTAAAACTTAACAGATTTTAACTTAAGAGCTCGTGCTTGATTAGGAGTGAGATCAGGAGGAACTTCTAATTTCTGCAAAAATTGAATAATACCTGAGTACCACTCACAGGAGGACAGGTTTTCAGCTACTGGTGGAATGTCATTCTGATCTTGATCTACTTCTGCTACTACCACAGTTTGCACTTTTGCTGATTTGACACCGGTGAAGTTTATCCCCATTAGTTCACAGTTTTCTTTAGCCATGAGTTTGGCCAGACCTAGTCCCTTTACTAGCTTAGTGGGTTTCACCTCTATATAAAACTCAATGAGATTGGAAATCCACTTAGCTCTCTTCCCATCAATGTCAGGCTGAGTCAAAACATCCTTCACAACAGCTGAAGGGACATATGCAAGGAATTTTGCATGGAGAATGTAAATTCTGAAAGTCTTCAAAGATTTTATGAGAGAATAAGCCTATTTCTCAATTGGATCATACTTCAGCTCAGCATCTCTCAAGGTTCTGTTGAAGAATGCAATCGGATGATCAAGACCCTCCTTATCTTTTTGTAACAGCACAACTGCCACTGT
Source organism: Pseudotsuga menziesii (assembly GCA_001517045.1). NCBI lineage: Eukaryota > Viridiplantae > Streptophyta > Pinopsida > Pinales > Pinaceae > Pseudotsuga > Pseudotsuga menziesii. Next base: position 441,259 of record LPNX010778745.1, on the reverse strand, counting down.
GTCATAGGATGCAAAAGAAAAGATGTAAAAACTCTTGGTGTAGTCAAGACTAATCAGGGTTGGGGCCTCCATGATAGCCTTCTTGATTTCTTCAAAAGAGCTTCTTGCATGGTTAGTCCATTTTTTTTATGCATCCTTTTTCAGCATGACTGTTATGTGCTTCACCAGCTCAAAGAAATTAGGGATGAACCTCTTAACAAAGTTTATCTTACCCAAAAAGGACTGAATGTCCCTTTTTTATATTAGTATGGACATCTTTTGGATTGCTTCCACCCTTACTAGATCAATCTTTACACCTTCAGCTGAGACTATGTGACCTAGGAGTTTCCCTTCACTGAGTGCAAACTGGGACTTCTTAGGGTTGAGTGATAGCCCATACCTTCTGCACTTCAAAAACACCTTCCTCAAATGCTGCAAATGGTCATGATGGATGTGAGAGTAAACAGTTAGGTCATCCAAGTATATGAGCACAAATTTATCTTTCAACCCTACAAAATCTAGGTCCATGGCTCTCTGAAAAGTATCCCCAGCATTCATTAGCCCAAATGGCATTTTAGCATACATGAAAGTGCCCCATGGGGTGGTAAATGCAGTCTTCTCTTAGTCGTCAGGGTGCATAGCAACTTGGTTGTATCTAGAGAAGCCATCCAAGAATGGCATGACACTAGCCCCTGAGACTTTCTACAATAGGTGTTCCATTTTTGGTAGTGGATAGTTGTCTTTCTTGGAACATTTGTTCAGGTTTCTAAAATCCACACACAACCTGATTTCCCCATTCTTCTTTCTTACCACCACTAGGTTTGCAATCCACTTGGAATACCTGAGGGGGATTATGATCTTGGCTTTGAGGAGCTTATGGATTTATTTTTTATATACTGGCAATAGGAGGGGACTGATGGATCTCAGCTTCTGCTTGGAAGGGATGGTATCCTTCTCCAAAGGAATCCTATGTTGGATGATATTGGTGTCATAGGTTTTCAGGTCACTGTAGTCCCAGGAAAAGACATCAGTAAACTCTTTTATCAGGATGCAAAATTTTGACCTCTGATCAGCAGTCAACTCAATGGACAGATTTATCAGTTTTGGATGGCTTTGGCTACCTATGTTTTTCTCTTGGACACCAGGGTCTTGCTCCCTTTTGGCAGGCTTGAAAGGGATGCCATTATGATCAAACAACTCTTCTAGAGGTACTAGACCCCGAGGTATATAGTTGCTGGGTAATTGGACAATGTTCTGATCAACCACTTTATCTTTCAACTTGAGCTGTTTGGATTCCTCCATGTTTAGGTTTTCCTCATCTATATGTATATCAAAGAATTAATCTACTAGCTGAAGGAATTTACTAAGCTCATCATCATTCTCAAACACCTTCCAAAATTTGACATTATCTAGCAGGGAAGGTCTGTAGTTAACCTGAACATCATAGGTGAGCTTAGGAGGTAAAGGAGGAACAAACAGACTTGCAGAGACAACCAGGGAATCAGCTAGGTAATTCAAATCCCTAGGTATATATGACAGTTCAAAAAACATAAAGGAGTCTCTGAGTTTCCATACCTCGTCCCTGTAGGCCTTTAGTTTGACATTTTTTGTTTGAAAAGTGTTGTTGACCTGCTGTATAATAAGGTCTGCATCTCCAAAAATCCTCATGCACATGATCCCCATCTCCTTGGTAGCTTTAACTCCTAGCAGCAAGGCTTCATATTCTGCTATGATGTTAGTGGTTTTAAAATCAATCTTATAAGACAGATGAATGTTTTCCTTGGATGGGGAGATCAATACTACACCTGACCCTGCTGAGCTTTGAGTGCTAGCTCCATAAAAGTACATGTTCCAGACTGTTGTGGTCACCTCTTTGGGATGCTGGCAGGTGGGCTTAGTGAGCTAGACTGATGTTTGCTAAGAATCATCTATTTGCATAATGCATGACCCAAAATCAGTGTCCACTGCATAGATGGGGTGATTCACTGAATTGCTCTCATTGCTTATGATGTAGGCCAGCTGATTTTCCCTGTAAAGTCTCTTGGTCTCCCCTCCAAACATTGGGATGGTGGCATATGTAAGATCCATCTTAAGGTTTCCACCTAGCCTTTTGCTCCATGATCGAGACAACAAGGGACCAAATTTTGGAGGGATATTAGCCACTACAATGTCCATCATGATGCTTTTTGAAGGTAATTGAGTTAGTTTCACAACAAGGTTTTTATTGAGGCCCAAGCACTTGACCTTTCTAGAGTCAAAAGAGAATAAATCATGGTAGGGCTTTGTGATGCTGAGACCAAGCTCATCCATCAGAGCGTTTGGCATTAGGTTATGAGAAGCTCCTGAATCCAGCAGACAGTTATGAAGGACTTTATCATGGATATTCAAGGATATATAAAAAGGTGGACATGAGTACTTTAGGACTTCGATCATGGGTCCTAGGATTACAACAAGTTTGTCATCCTGCAGATTTACAAAGTCAGTATCAACATGCACCTTTGGCTGAAGAGAATTCAGAATGGAAGACTTGAATGCATCTTTTTCATTAGCTTAAGTAATGGGAAAGGGATCTTCAATTTCTGAATCTCTGACTCAAGGTTGAAAGAATAATGCAGCCTATCAAGAAACCTTACCTCATGTACTGGAGATCTGAGTTGGACATGGTGAAGGCTTGATGAAGGTGCTAGTTTTTGCAATGGTTTTGGAATGACAGCCATTTTCTTTTGTAAAACAGGAGCCTTTTTGGTTGGTGCAGCAGGCTGTTTGACAGGTACAACATTCTTTTTAAGAGGAGAAACCAGCCTGGACCTCAAATTGTACCCTCCCTGACCATCAGCCTGATATATAGGTCCTTCACTGATCTGCTCATCAATTAGGGCTTCCTCATATTCTGCCTGCGTTAGAAAAGAATAGTCTACCTCATCCTCCATGCAATGGATGTTGTCTTCAGCTTCTCCTTCTTCTTCAATGAATTCTGGCTCTTTTTCTAATACAACATTCTGAAATGGAGCTCTTATTCTCTTATCTTCCCCTTGATTCCTTCCCTTCTGAGAATCTGAACTGGGGGCTTCCCTCTTCTATAAGGGACAAAAGTAGGGTCTCGGGGAGAAAAATCACTTCCCCCTTTACCCCTCACAAGTATCTTTCCTTGGTCGTTCAGCTTGGACATTTCAACAGTATGGTTATCTAACAGTTTTTTCATTTTGTCAGTCTTGTTCTCTGATGAAGAAGCCCCAATAGGGTATGCCGGCTGCTTCTTCATGTCCATCTTTCCTTTAACCTTATGAGATGCCACAATGTTTGATTCTACCTCTAGGGCAGCATCTTGCATGAGTTATAAGGAGGAAGACCTCGTTTCCCTGAGAAGTAGGCATAAATCAAAGTCAAAGGCATTTGCATAAGTTATCCTAGCTGAGGTATCAATGGGCTTGATTTCAGTGGGGATATTGCTATACATATTGTTGAACCCCTTGGTGAAGTTGGAGACAGACTCCCCATTTTCTCTTTTCAAGTTGTTGAACTCTGTAATATAATAGAGGTGGTCTCTCCTTTCTCCCCAATGTTTTAGAAAGATGTCATCTAGGGCTTCAATGCTTGTCACTGACCTAGCAGGCAGCTCTTTAAACCATTTCCTAGCCTAACCATCTAGGCTTTGCACAAAAACCCTAGTCCATACATCTTCTTGTTCTATGTTAATATTCTCAGCATAGCTGTAAAATGCCTCTAGATGTTCTTCAGTTGTGAAATCTCCTTCTCTTGTGAACTTAGGCATGTACTTGAGGTAATCTCCCGTGGGCATGGCCGAGAGGGGATTTGGAAAATTTAGGGGGGCATACCTAGCTACCAGGATCCTTTCCATTTTGGTCAATTGAGGGGTAGCCATATTGGAAATGGGTATGGGAAGGGTGGAGGAAGGCAGTATTGATATAGCTAGTAACTAAGAAGGTGGTGGTGGTAAACTTATCCCAGTGGAGTCACCAGGGATTGGATCTTCACAAGCAGCAGTGATTGAAGATGCCCAAACCCTAGAATTTTCTGATGTATTTATAAATTCCTAAGAATTAAGTGTTTCAACAGAAGAAATAATAGCAGAAATATTTTTTGAAATACCTGATGTAGCTTCCTTTGCAGCACTACTGGTCTTCCTTAGTGAAGCCCTAGCTCTTCTCAGAATCTCTTCTGGATCTGAAACAGGTGTTGCTGGTGGCTCCTGAGGGTTTTCTCTGGTACTTGGTCTTCTTGAAGCCACCTTATTTCAATGGAGTTTCCAGATAGATGATTTACAACCAGAATAATCCCCAAGCTTTGTCTATCATCAAAGAAATGGTCTATGTCCTCTCCCAGGGAAGCTGATCTTCAGTATTCTCTCCCCGGAAACGACGCCAATTTGTTATCACTACAGGAAACTCATCTAGGTTGTAGCTCGAGGATGCCTGGTAACTTAAATATTTTTAGGGTTTTATAATATGGATCAAGTCAGGTGACCTATATGACCTTCCACTCTCAAGACATGCATAAAACTCAATCAGGTACAAGGCTTTTAGTTACCACTATTCAGAGGTTGACAATAGGGTGCAGGGATGGAGAAATCATTAGGCTGGCAGATTTACACACAAAACAGATGCATATAAATGGCTAAATCATGATAAGGATGGTACTTATAATTCAAATCACATTAACATGCCAATAGGGTGACAACTACCAGTCATTAATTAACTTGAATATAAACTGAATAACACATTCAAGCATAAGCACAGAGAAGATAGAAATGGAAGCTGAACAAATGATAACAAAAGAGCTTATGTCAAATCATGAGCAAAATGAGAAGCTGACAATAGTATAGGTATATAAGTACCTGAATTTGAGCCTTTTTCATAAAATAAGTCCTTGGCTTTATAGCCTTTACAAAATATACAGATCCTGAAAACTTGGATCTGTTTTACAAAAAAAATAACAAAATAATATTTTTTGCAAATTAGGTTAAAAAACCCTAATTAACTACTTGTCTAACTAACTGAAGAATTAGTTCACTGTATGAACCTTCATATATCTGAGGTAACTGCTGGAAATTATTGCTAGTGGCCCTCTACCAATTAAGTCACTATTTTCTCTTAACATCTAGATGTTTGTGGCCTTTTCTGCTGTTATGTCATAGTAAAACTGAAACAGACCTTTTCCTGATGCTTTCCTCTACGCCCTTCATCTTCAAACTATGTCCCTGAGCCATCTATATTCGCCCAAAACTGGTCCTGTATGCCAAAATTTGATTTTAAGCCTCTGTCTTCTTTCGGTGGTTAAGAGGCCAGACTATAAGAACCATTAGCTACCGAAAGCGACGCTTTCGGTGGCTAATGAATTGCCTCAAAGTCCGCCTAAGCCATCGAAAGCCTTGTTTTCAAAATTTATTAGGGTTTTTCCAAAAATGTCCTTTTATGGCTGTCTGCTCAACTTTCTTCTTCAGCAGGCTCTGTGCTAGGAGGGTTGACAACAGCCTGGCTGGTTTCTGGAGGCTGAAGGCTAACTGCAGCCTCAACTAGGGTTTCCAAGGTGGGGTAGCTGCTAGGGTTTTCCCTGGCCTCCTTCAGCTTCAGTATTTGGAGCCTAATCATCCTGTACAATATAGTATTGTCTTTCATGAACCTTAGGTTTCTTATTTTTAACAAGATGCATCTTCCTCTCATCTCCAGGAAGGAATTATGTAACTGCTTATTCCTCTTGGTAAATATTTCATTATTTTTCTTTATCTCCCTTTCCAAAATCTCCATCTCATAAACTTGCCTTAGTAATTGATTTATTTTTTGAGTTTTGGGCTTCCTGGAGGAATCCTTCTTTACTGGTTCCTCTTGCTCCTTCGGTGTGGGGGATGGTAGTTCTTTAGCCACTAGTAAAATTTGCAGAGCTAGGTCTGCACCTTCCTCCAGTTCCTCTTCAAAATATGAGTAGGGTAGATTTAAAATATTCTCATTGTGTGCTTCAACCTCCTAACCTTTCTCACCGAAGTCCAAGTTCCTTTTTACCTTCTTAGCCTTGGAAGAGGAGGGAGGTTGTTCTGTTGCTACTGCTAGGGATATAGCCCTCCTCTTTCTTCTCCCACTCCTTGGTGTGCTGGACTTCTTGGCAGGAGACTTCCCTTTCTCTTCTGGTTGAAGGCCTATCTCAAATCCATTCTGAAACAGAAAATAAGTCCATGCCATATTCCTTAGATCTTAACTGTTGAAACATAAAGGATGTAACAAATTTCGTAATCTTCCCCAAGTTATTTCTCTCCACATATTTTCTCAGCGAAATCCTCCTAATCCATTGATATGCCTTACTTGTTCATCTGAAGGTTGATCATGTACGCCATTTAACCTTGTTCCACCAATGTCAAGCTTCCTTTCAAAATCGTGCATCTTTTCTCAGCGAAATATTTGGCAACCGTTGATTTTCTCTGCAATGTATCTACACCATTCATTTCACCACTGCATAACCTACAAAAGATTATTCACATCCTTTCAAGGTCCTATGATGATGAATATTCAGACCTTGTTCCTCCTTTCATTTCCCTACTCCCCTTCCAACCGTTTAGCCCAAAACAATGCTAACATATCTGCAAAAGAACTTCAAAATTTAGCATTGGCACTAACCAAGTGATAACAGATAGAAATATGGGATTTTTGGAGTGATGGAGTTGGTGGTGACTCTATGCGAGCTTTCAATGATTCCTCAAGGAAACTAGGTGCAACAAGGAATGAAATTTGGAACAGCAAGCTTGATTTTCCAAGAGAAGGATGGTGGCAAGGCTCGACCACTCTTTGATGGGGAGTTGGATGAACAGGGTTCATGGGAAGCCGTAGCAGCATTCGAGAAGGAAAGGAGATTTTATCTTGGAAATTTGAGATGTGATGGATGGCAACATCACTTTGGTTTTGATCCAGGTTGAGGAGATAAATGCGATGGCTGGTTTCCCGTGATGAAGAATGTGAGACCAAAGGCCCCTTCTGGAAGGCTGTCTTAGAAAAATTTCAGTCAAACCATGCGGAAGCACATAACCAGAGGTACTTCAAAATGAATTGTCTAGGACAGTTCAAATGTAGCAGAAGATTTTTTTCCAAGGATCAACAGGTTGTGGAGTACTCCAAATAGCAGAGGAAAAGGAAGTTCAAAGAAGACAAAGTTCGTTCCTTCGAGTTGGATGGAGAGTTGGATTAGCTACCCAACTAGTCTAGCTTTAAGGGTAATTGCAACGAATGGAGGTATTAATGGATTGGCATAGTACTGATGCACAACAAGGTGGCAGGAGCAGTAGTTGAACCTTGAGAGACTCTTTAAGACTCTTAGTTGTGACAGATGTTTGCGAATCGTTCAGGAGCATCGATTAGCGGTAGCGATTGTAGCATGTTCCTAAGGTTGACAACTACTTGGCAACGTTGTCGGGATGACAACAAGTTTAAGTGGGCGAGGATGCCATAGCCTTGATCCTAGAAACACCTTCTTCATGCCTAAGAGGAAACTTGAACACCGATGTGGGCAAGATAGTTCGGTCGAAAGACTTGGAAAGGGGAACCTTCGCTAAGTGATGAAATAGAGAGGGGCATGCGGACCAAGTAAGGGTGTGTTCCCACAAACGAAGCTCGTGTTTGGCAAGCGTGACACCTTGGAACATCGGTGGTTGGAAGCACACTTGATTCCAAGGGCTCGTTGATGGAAGACACCTTGGAGGAGAATGGAGAACGAGACCTTGTGATTAGGCATCAACTGAATCATTTAACCGAGCGCCCATAGAAGGTGGGCATAACATCATGATGTGAAGGACATCAAGTACACGCTTAGGAGGACGCGGCGATAGAGCACCCAACGTCCAACCAAAAAATCTACCAGCAAGAGTGCATGAGGGGAAGTGTACCAAGAGAAAGAGTGTGCGTGTGGACCCCGAACGAGCATAGTCGCTAAGCGAGGGGGTGCACCCACCTTTTAAGGTTTCACTCACTCAAGAGGCATTATATAATGACTAAGGAATTTGACAAGTCATCAAGCAATTTTGGAGAAGGAAGAGAAGCTAACATAAAGGCAATGACAGTCACTAAGTAAAAGGATAGCGAGTTAGCAGCAAGGGTTTTCAGCAAAACGGTGTTACAGCAGCGAGAAGATGCTGCCTATGAAGGTGCTCGGTTTGGGGCCTATTCTTTAAACTCTTATCTCTGTAATTTGCCGTGGTAGCTCGGTTGTGTGCGCACTGGGAGATCTGCTGATTTGGAAACTTCCTATCTATGTAATCTGCTATGTTTTAATAAAAGCTTCCAAGGATTTGCAAGTTAGAAACCTCACCATCTTAAACTGTTGTGCATTTTCTTGTTTTGTTGGCTAAGTTAATGTGTAACAGAAAAATGTGCTAAGTATAAAAGTGATTAAAATAAAAACGTTTCCACAACAGAGAGACGTAATCTGCCAAAGAAGCGTCTAGGTTGGAAACCCCCGAGAGGGGTCTCAAGCAGTGCCCCACAGAATTAGTCGAGTGCATCTTAGAGCTGCAACTCATTCCCGTGACAGTCATTGTGTTCAACTTTGCAAAGTTATTATCGATCATTATAAACTTTTACATAAATGTGAAATTTGTGGACAAATGAAAATAATAATAATAAATGTGTATGGGAAATATATTGAGATAGGTATCTGTAACATCCACCTGGATCGATCCATTGACTTTCCCTCTCAACCAGGAGAAACTCACACACCAACTATCGGGCAGCACAGGGGGTAGGTCGGAGAGAAAATATAAAAATAAAAAATCACATAACCAAACCGTTGAGATAAATATTAAAGTATGTTGACTTCTATATTATACTTTTGTTTTATTACGAACAATTTGCATTTGTTTATTTCATATAGGGTTGGTCACTGGCCATGGATTCATTCACCGTATTGTAGGGCCATGATGACAACCTAAATCAAACGAAACTTTCCAACGAAAACCTGACCTCCACAGCAATTAAACCAGCAATTGCCCCAAAAAGGTGAAACGATACATCGATTTTGTCATATTTAGTTTAACAAAATATTAGAGTTTACTATTGCTAGATAAAACAAATTTCTAGTAAGAAACAAAGGGCATTCAGTTGCTTCAACATTTGGTAAGTGTTGATCAGCCGAATAAATATCAAAGTTTATTACTGCTAACTAGAACAACTTTCTGGCTTTCCAGTAAGAAAAAATGGCACTCAATTGTTGCAGCATTTGGTAAGTGTTCTAATCATTACCAGAAATAATGGTTTTACAAATAAAAGAGTTATCTCTTGTTGTTGTAAATGTAAATTCGGAATGTATTCACTTGTATATATTATATATTGTACCCCGATGTTTATTCCGGGAAGTGTTTGTAATGTAATTGAGTCATGTCATGCCCCGATGTTTCGATTGGGAGATTCTATAATATAAACAAGTAATGTCAAGTCATTGTGGGTAACCCTCCTATTGATCAAGGGTTAAAGTCCCCGTAGTTGTGGGTCCCTGGGGTTATTACACTCTCCTAGAGAAGTCGGCCCTAGTGAGTTATTTTCAAGTCAGGAATTAGTATAAATAGAGAGTGAGCCTCTCTATTTATCACACATTCACTCACACTCAGTTGTAGCACATAACTGAGAGAGAAGAAGTTGTTGGGACAAGAGAGAGAGAGACTACTGCTGTCAGGAGATCATCTTACTGTTTTGGGGTTTTACTTTTGGTGTTGATTCTATCTCTGAGGAAGCTGTGGGGTTTTGTCCTTTATGGTTTCCCTGAGGAAAAAATTTGTGTTCATTGTCTCTTATGTTTTATTGTTGTGCTTGTTATTCTCTCAGTTAAAAATTCTAAGATAATGCTAGCTTAAATGATAAAAATCTAACATGGTATCAGAGCTAACCTGAGAAGAAGACACTGTGCAGTTGCAGAAACTATGGCTTCCTACTTTTTGGATCTCTCTCCATAGATTTTCAACAACAGAGGGTTGGACCAACTCTCCTCTCTAGGGCACATCTTTCTATCGAAGCAGAATCTGATTCTGAGTATTTTCAGTTTTTGACCCAACACTACTGCCAGAAATTAGGGTTTTCCACAGAAGTAGAATTTTTGAGTGAGCCTAGGCCTAGATTGATCTCCTCCTCAAAATCAAAGTTTAGAGATCAATATCAAATCTTTTGGTTGGAAAGAACTTTGGGAAAGTCAAACCCTAATCTGCTCCTGAACCAGCGCTACAGAAATTCAACTCCAAATCTAGATCCAACATCTTAACCTAGTAAGATCTAAATCTTTTGAATTTCCATTTGAGGTTCTCATTTAAGATGTCACATCATACCAAGCTTGATGAAAATCTTGAGGGAGATGATAACTTTCGAGCCTGGAAGTATAGGATCTCCCTAGTCCTGGAAGAAAATGACTTGGACTCCTAAATCAATGAGGAGGTTCCAGTTCAAAAGGGAGATGAGGCTAAGGCCTTACAAAAGAAGAAATTGGTCATGGCTAAGAGGATTTTTCTGATTTGATCAAGGCTCACCTTATACCATAGGTGTCCTCCCTAAATACACCTAAAGCTATGTTTGATGCCCTGAACAAACTGTTTGAGGGAAAGAACATAAACCGGAAGATGACCTTGAGGAACCAATTGAAGAATGTGAAGATCCAGAATATAGAGACCATACAGTCATACTTCACAAGGGTCTCCTAGATCAAAGAACAACTTGAAACAGTGGATGAAGAAGTGGAGAATGCAGATATTGTAATGACCACCTTGAAAATGTCTCCCTAGAACATGGGACTCTTTCATTCAAGGGATATGTGCCAGAAAAAAGATAGTCAAGTTCAACAAACTATGGGAAGAATGCTCTCAAGAAGAAGCTCGAATAGCAGCTCTAGAAGAAAATATGGGAAGTGAAGATCAAGCTCTCACAGTACAATCCAAGAAGAGCAAAACAAATCATCACATAGGTAAGCATTCTCATCCTAATAAATTTAATAAGAATCGACCCAGATTCAGATGCTTCATATGTGATGAAAAAGGACACTATGCTAAAGAATGTCCTAAGAACCCAAATGTCTCTCACAAGAAGAAGGGAAACGAGAGAAGACATCATGCTCATGCTGCAGAAGATGATGAACCCTCCAGAAAGAGAATCAACCAAGAAAGTGATGATTCTTCAAGTAATGAAGAATATGTTTTGATTTCTGCTTTCACGGGAAACGTCACACATGGAAGCAATGATTGGCTTATAGACAGTGGGACTTCCAAACATATGGCAGGATTCAAAGAATCCTTTATGAAACTATCAAAACATAAATCACCCCACAAGGTGAAGCTTGGAGATGACTACCAGTATCCAATAAAAAGTAGTGGGGAATCCTCCTATAAACTAGACTCTGGAAAGTATATAATAATGAAGGATGTATTGTTCATACCAGGAATAAAGAAGAACCTCCTCTCCATATCTGCATTAGATGCAAAAGGCATGAGGGTTGCATTTGTAGATGGCCAAGTTCTCAGGTGGCCAAAGGGGAAGACTATTGATGATGCAGTAGTAATTAGGGAACAAGAGGGAGGTCTATAAAAATTGAAGGGCCATCCAGAACAAGACTTGATCCATGACTCGGTAGAACCAAATGAACTTTGGCATAGAAGGCTTGCACATGTGCACTACAGAGCACTACCATTTGCAAGCAAAGCTGTTGAAGGACTTCCAGAATTTTAGACAAAGCATGACGGTGTCTGCAAAGGATGTGCGAAAGGAAAGAACACAAAGAAGACATTTCGAAGCAGCGAAAGTAAGGAAAAAGGAATCTTGGAAATCATTCACTCCGATGTATGTGGTCCAATGTCATCCAGTTCATTAAGCGGGTATGTATACTATGTATCTTTTATTGATGATTTTTCTAGGAAGACATGGATATACTTCTTGAAGAACAAAGATGAAGTATTCAGCAAGTTCAAGGAATTCAAAGCCTTGATCGAGAGACACACTAAAAAGAAGATCAAGACCTTTCGATCAGAAAAAGGAGGAGAATTCACATCAAATGAATTCAAAGAATTATGCAAAGATTCAGAGATTAAGAGGGATTTATCCACTCCATATAATTCACAATAGAGTGGGGTTGCAGAAAGGAAGAATAGAATGATCATGGAAGCTACAAGAGCAATGCTTCATGATCAAGATCTTCCCATGCATCTATGGGAAGAAGCTGCCAAAACAACGGTGTATGTATAGAACCGTACTCCACACAAAGTACTCGAGAACAAGACACCTGAAGAAGTCTTTTCCGGTAAGAAACCAAAAGTCAGCCATCTCAGAATATTCGGCTGTCCAATGTACATACACATTCCGAAAGAAAAGAGGACAAAGTTAGATCCTTTAGGAAATAAGGGTATATTTGTGGGATACTCTGAAAGATCGAAGGCTTACAGAATATACTTCCCAGGATTCAAGAAGATCGACATCAGCAGGGATGTAACATTTGACGAAGACTTGGCTTACAAAAAATCCAGAAAGAGACCCGTTGAATATCCTGAAGAAACAGAAGCACCCAGAATTCATGACACAACCATGAATGAAGAAATTCAAGAAGAAGATCAAGAATTAGAAGAACCTCACGAACCTGTAGATCCACCTCAGGAGAAGAATCCTCATAAGAGGAAACCTGCTTGGGTACGAGAAGCTATCCAAGGTGCAGAAAGATATGGGGCTCCAGAAGAAAATCACAGAGAAAGAAAAAGGACTAGGTCTTGCTCCGGGTATGTAGCCTTGTTATGTGACTTCATCGATAAAGAACCTTCCAACTATGAAGAAGTGGCATAAAGGAAAGAATGGAAGGATGCTATGATCAAAGAGTATCAATCGATCATGAAGAATGATGTCTGGGATGTTGTCTCTAGACCAAAGGGGAAGTCTATTGTAACTTCCAAATGGATCTACAAGATCAAGCATGCTGCAGATGGCAACATAGAAAAATGTAAAGCGAGATTTGTGGCTCGTGGCTTCTGCCAGAAAGAAGGAATAGATTATGAAGAAAATTTTGCACCTGTAGCCATATACACTTCCATCAGATCAGTACTTGCTCTAGCTGCAGTGATGAAATGGAAGATACACCAAATGAATGTCAAGACTACTTTCTTGAATGGAGTAGTGGAAGAGGAAGTGCATGTGGAGAAGCCACTCGGTTTTGAGACACATGACAGGGAGACTCATGTTTTTAAATTGAAGAAATACCTGTATGGTTTGAAGCAGGCACCCATGACATGGTACGGTAGAATTGACAGCTTTCTATCTAGTTTGGGATTTATCAAGAGTAAAGCAGATTCCAACCTTTACTACAAGGTTGAAGATGGTAACCCAGTAATACTCCTACTGTCTGTATATTATCTATTTGTGATAGGTATGGATGGGTTGATTTTTGATACAAAGAGGAAGTTTGCTGCCAAGTTCAAAATGAAGGACTTGGGGAGGATGCACTATTTTCTAGGCATGGAGGTGTGGCAGAATGCAAATGGAATTTCCGTGGGATAAGGGAAGTGTACGGTAGAGATCCTGAATAGATTCAAGATGATGGATTACAAGGCCATGACCACACCTATGCCATCGAACCTGAATCTATTGAGCAATACTTCATCAGAGTCGGTTGATGCTACAATGTATCGTCAGATGATTGGGTCCTTGATGTACCTGATGAATACAAGACCAAATATTTGCTTTGTTGTGAACACCTTGAGCCAGTTCTTGATAGATCCGAGACATGTTCACTTGATTGTTGCAAAGCATATTCTACGGTATTTTAGGGGTACAATTGATTATGGGCTCAAGTATAAAGCTGATTAGAAGATTAACCTGGAAGGTTATGTTGATTCAGATTGGGCAGGCAATGCCATTGATAGAAAGAGCACCCCAGGGTGTTGCTTCAGTATGGGATCATGTGTGATCTCTTGGTTTAGAAGGAAGCACTCTTGTGTGGCACTGAGTACAGCTGAAGCAGAGTATGTTGCTGCTTATTCAGTTAGTTGTGAGGAAGTATGGCTGAGGAAGATACTGTCTAATTTATTTGATATCTAGTTGGATGCTACTTGTATATATTGCGACAACCAGAGTTGTGTGAAGTTGTCAGAGAACCCGGTGTTCCATGACAAATCAAAGCATATGGAGATCAAATATCACTATATTAGGGGTATGGTGTAGAGAGGAGCAGTGAAGCTTCAGTATGTTACTACAGACGAACAGATAGCTGATGTGTTGACTAAGCCATTGGCCAGAGTGAAGTTTGAGTACTTCAGGAAGAAGCTTGGTGTTCTCCAGATCGAGGTTCCCTCCAAGGGGAAGTGATGAGTCTGTGAGCCATTCTGACATGGTGAGAGGATTGGTTCCTTCCATGGTCAGATGTAAGGGCTGAGCCATTATGTCATGGTGAGAGGATTGGTTCCTTCCATGTCAGATATGAGTGCTGAGCCATTCTAATGTGACTGTAGGATTGGTCCCTACATGATCAGATATAAGTGTTAAATGCCATTCTCTGGGAGAATGGAGGCACCTGGTCAATTACCAGGAATTTGTTCAGTCTGGGACTGACACTCAGCCTGGGGTTGAGAGCCTTTCTGACATGATGTGTGAATACAATTTTCCTATCATGATGTGTGAATAAAGTTTCCTATCATGATGTGTGAATAAATTTTCCTATCGTGGTCAGATATAAGTGCAGAGCCTTTTTGACATGATGTGTGAATAAAAGTTTCCTACCATGATGTGTGAATAAAGTTTCCTATCGTGGTCAGATATAAGTGCAGAGCCTTTCTGACATGATGTGTGAATAAAATTTTCCTATCATGATGTGTGAATAAATTTTCCTATCATGATGTGTGAATAAAGTTTCCTATCATGTTCAGATATAAGTGCAGAGCCTTTCTGACATGTTGTGTGAATAAAGTTTCCTATCATGGTCAAATATAAGTGTTGAAGAAGATGAATACCTACTTGGAGGCTAGGCCTATAACCAACATGAAAAAGGGTTGGTTATGTAGAACTTCTTGTGACGAGAAGAATCAAGAGATAGCACCTATGATGATGGTCTAGTAGAGATGATCCAGATCCAGAGATGTTCCAAAT
Organism: Pseudotsuga menziesii; assembly: GCA_001517045.1. Classification (NCBI taxonomy): domain Eukaryota; kingdom Viridiplantae; phylum Streptophyta; class Pinopsida; order Pinales; family Pinaceae; genus Pseudotsuga; species Pseudotsuga menziesii. Next base: position 426,191 of record LPNX010778745.1, on the reverse strand, counting down.
CCAGAGATGTTCCAAATCTAGTGATGATCCAGATCAAGTGATGATCCAGATCCAGTGAAGATGACTTGAAGATGAAGATGACAAGAACTCGATTATGATCCAGATGATACAAAGAAAAAGACTTGTGCTGGTAAATTGTGTCGAAAGAATACCTTCCTAGTTAATAGGGAGTGTTGTTGTAAATGTAACTTAAGAATGTATTCACTTGTATATCTTATGTATTGTACCCCAATGTTTATTCTGGGAAGTGTTTGTAATGTAATTGAGTCATGTCATGCCCCGATGTTCCGATCAGGAGATTCTATAATGTAAACAATTATGTCAAGTCATTGTGGGTAACCCTCCTATTGATCAAGGGTTAAATTCCCTACAATTGTGGGGCCCTAGGGTTATTAGACTCTCCTAGAGAATTCGGCCCTAGTGAGTTATTGTCAATTCGGGAATTAGAATAAATAGAGAGTGAGCCTTTCTATTTATCACAAATTCACTCACACTCAGTTGTAGCACATAACTGAGAGAGAAGAAGTTGTTGGGACAAGAGAGAGAGAGAGACTACTACTGTCGGGAGATCATCTTACTATTTTGGGGTTTTACTTTTGGTGTTGATTCTATCTCTGAGGAAGCTGTGGGGTTTTCTCCTTTATGGTCTCCCCGAGGAAAATCTTTGTGTTCATTGTCTCTTATGTTTGATTGTTGTGCTTGTTATTCTCTCAGTTAAAATTCCTAAGATAATGCTAGCTTAAATGATAAAAGTCTAACATCTCTTTCTCTTAACTTTCACAATACCAATATTTTGAAACCAAAGCAGTACAAATATGGCAGTTATTAACAACTAATGGAAAAATAATCTTTACCAAGTTGCTTCAACGTGGGTCATCTTAGCCAACACTACCTAGTTACTGCAATGAGGGTATTTTATTCCATACAAAATATATATACATATATGATCGAACCTGTAGTATACCATCCTTGGGTTGCTTATGACATTAGACTCAATAAAATATAAACAAGGACGGTTTGATTCCATATTGGTCTGCCAAATTACAACAAAAGTAGCATCAATCTTCCTTCAGAGTTATCCTGCAAATCAACAATAAGATAGTGTTCAAAGCAATAAATATTTGATTTGGCCAAGTACTAATATCAAATTCAACCACTTTAATTCAACTATTTGTTTATATCCTTATTAGCATCTTACCAATATAGAAAGGGAGAGAACAATATATCGTGTTATCATTTACAAAGTGAAAGTACATCCATGCTAATATCTCCAATAAGATTTTGAATGTGAATGTGAAAAAGAAAACAATCCCATGCTAGACTACCTAAACATACTACATCCATAAAGCTCAATGCAAACTATTGGGGAAATATCAATATTCTACCTTCTATAAACACTTATATTGCAAATATAGTATTCATAGATATATAGTGAGACAATGAAAGCTATAAATAAGGCTGATTATTGTAAATTTAATCCTACAAGGACATTGACAACCAAAGGAAAAGATTACTGTAATTTTAAAGTGGTGTGTTTATAACTTTATTGTTGCTCCTAGAAACGAGAAGCTTCATTCCTTACAAGCTTAAAATCAAATTCACTAATGCTGCAAAATTACTTTCTCAAAGTATATACACATAATGGGTTACTATTCATAATTGTTTCTGATAGAGATATCCATTTTCTTAGTCAGTTTTAGAAATTCCCATGGAAAATATTGGGTTGTTAGTTGATGTTTTCTTCTTCCTTCCATCCATGGATTGATGGCCATAATTGGATGTGAAGGACACTAGTTTCACACTTATATGCATATGGCATGCTATTATAATTGTGTTGAATGGTATGGAAATCCATGTCCCGTTGCTTAGTTGGAAAGTTTAGGCCATCCATGCTTTATTGTCCCATTCCATGCTTAGTTGCACCATATGAACTTTTGTTTTCCCTTTCCTCTCTAAGGGGTTATACATAGTGAAAAAATTTAAGAACAAGAAAAGCCACTTCTTATGGAACTTATTGTAGGTGTACACAGAAATCACATACGTGCTTCTAGAAACACAACCAACTACAAGAATAATTTTACATGATAATCATGGGATCTAGCAATACTATTAGTTAGGAGACAAAGATTCACTACATATAAAGAGACAATGGTTTAGAGATCAACAACATCACAAGATTAAACCCATTTAGTGTGCACCTTAAATTATTCTGCAAACCTCTAGACTGAAAGTCTCCTGCCTTGATTTACAAGTTCATCTCGGTAGAAATGATGTAGTCAATGTGAAATTAAATTTTAATTTTTGGTTTTCTTCATTGTTTGAACGCAAGGACCCATAAGTGAATGTTGAAGTGTGTTGAAAATAATAGCTTAAATAACTCCCAAGCACTTGGAGCAATGTCATCAGAACCATAACCCATCGAGGGTCAAACAGAGACCGAACTAGAATCGACTGGAAAAGTGAATTAAAGAACCAGTGCAAACTGGTTGGATGAGGACTGGACTAGGGCTAGTATAAATATGAATTGGCCTAAATCAAGTCACAGGTCCAAGCCAACCATCGATTTGGATTCTGCTAAAGGTAAACTGACCAGTTTTGATAATATTGACTTGGAGATAGTTAGTGCTGAAAAGAGAGCAACAGATGCCAATGGCGAAGCCATGCTCATCCTATTTGTAGAGAAAAACCTAATGAGGGGAAAATGCCTGGAGCTATTGAAGAAGAATGGATTATAATGAAGGACGCTCCTAGTAGCAATAAGGAAACACCATATGCACCTATATATCATACAAAGTATAGGGAAATTTTGACTTATTGTCATGGTGTTTGAACCTACCAAAATAATCCAAGGTCTTCTCTTTCACTTGGTCGGTGTGAAGGATGAGAGGGAGCTCTTAGTCAGCTTTGGGCTTGGGGTGTTGAGACTTTGCAATTTCTTCAACACCGAACAAGGGCTTGTAGAAGCTTATAGCGTCAACAACATGTGGTGACTTCACAATCAGATGGGGTTTTAGAACATAGAACTTGGGCAACTCAGCTACAACACCATTCCCTCTGCAAAACCTGATTCAGGTTAGAAAATTGAAAGAGTCTTGAACTTGAAACCCTTCAACTAAAATATAAAACCTTCTATAAAAAAACTGGTGGTAAGAAAGTAGAAATATAAGTATCAGGGACACAAAGATTATTGATAGCAATGATAAACCAGTGTTCTCTTTTTCACTTCCTCGCATCTACTTTACTTTTTGTTTTTTTTCCAATTCTACGTACCATTGCACCTTATGGAACAATTGCTAGTTATTAGTTAAATTTCGACCTAAATGACTAGAAATGATAAAGCATGGTATTGAATTGGATTTGGATACCAACTGTCAAACGGTTCCAACTTCGACGAAGAGGAGGAGAATACAATACATTATTACATTACATCGCATGATTCCAAGTACACAACACATAGGTGACATAACCAGCGGGCCAATATTAATATTGGCCTCAACCACCTTAAAGTTACAAAGTCTCCAAAGGCAACCATTGAGATGATTGTCAATCAACTAAAGTAAATGAAGTTGGAGTTGCACTTTGTTTCTAAAAAGCTTCAATCTAGGGTCACCAACAATAGTGAAACTACTATGAACAAAGATGCTTTCAAGAAAACCCTTAACAATATGTTGGAGAACAATCCTTTCTACTTTGTGAATGCCCTAAAAGAAAATCACCCTACCTTTTCTATGGAGAAATGTACTTTCACATGACAACAAAAAACCTACATCCTTGAATTGTTCGTATTGATATGTAAAGTAGTTTACTTATAACCCAAACTACTACAATAATCAACTAACAATAACAAATAGATAGCTTGATAATTAAAAGTAAATACTACAAATTAACGATTAGAGAATTTAGATTCTCCTCCACCCAATATTTTCCCAAACAAACACCTACAGCATAAGAAATTAAGATATATTTAAAGGACCTTACCACATGACAATATTTTCCCAAACAAACACCTACCACATAAGAAATTAAGGTATATCTAAACTACTACCTTACCACATGACAATATCATTAAAGGTTCAATAAAAACACATTCGTCACATTATCTCCAAAGAGTCAAGAATAGAGCATTCAAATACTTAGAGAGAGTCAACAACATAACATTCTTGGTAATAATAGATTGAGTGTCCTCTTCTATAGAAAAAATCTCAATGCATTCACTAGGAACCACCATCCTACGATGTCCAATACTTCTAGAAATCAAGAATCGAGCATTCTTATACATGGAGAGAGTCATCAATAGAACATTCTTGGTAATAATAGATCGAGTATCCTTTTCTTTACAAAACCTCTCAATGCATTCACATAGAACCACCATCCCATTGTCTCCACAGAAGATACTATCAAAGTATCTGGTAACGATTTTAACACGTCTCCATGTTCGGACTTTAGATGGATCTTGGAATTTGGAGGCACATTTTTTGGCAAAAAATATTTTTACATGCAGTAGAGTAATAAATGCTACGGCAGCTGCATTGTGGACCGTTAGATCTCAACTTGTTTGAGATCCAACGACCCACAATACAGCCGCCATAGCATTTATTACTACGCTGCATGTTGAATATTGTTCACCTTTTTGGCACATTTGTAAAGTCCTAAAAACAAGTACGATATAAAAAGTTACATATTATATGTTTTATATTCAAAACATTAAATATGCCATTTATGGAAATATTTGGTTGATTCTCTCCATACAACTTTGTCGGAAAAGTATACCTATGGGAAGTATCAAAATTTTCGCAAAATATCTATGTCTAGAACTTCGTAGGAAAAGTAAACTTATTGGATAAAATGGTAGACACGTCATCGGCGAGTTACATTGACTATACTGACTCAAAGGTCGCCAAGAAAAAATCAAACGATGCAGGTGACTTGGGCGGCTACGAAAAAGAAAGAAAACCGCCAGCGTGTCAACGACAACAACAACCCGGAGCCTGGAGGAACCACATGATTTAAAAAAAAATCCACACATTCTTCTTCTGTGTTTATTTACTTGAGTGGAATGGGGATTAAACTAGAGACGGCTAGAGCACAAGAAGATGGATGGGTTAGAGGTGTATATTGAATATTAGTAGCACAATAAAGTGTTATATTATCAACATTCACCACCCTTCACAAATCCTTGATTTAAAACTTAAAAACTGCAGCAAATATTCTCCAGGATTGATTGCATATGTATGAGCAGTGGACATAGAAGGAAAAATGGAAACAAATCTTTGACAAAACTGGAAAAAATGGAGACAAATATTTGACAAAACTTAGAAGAGACCCAACCTGATGTTGTTTTCTTATTTAAGTGGCAATTACAATTTTCCATTATAATCTTAAATTTTCTCTTAATCTTATAATAGGTGTTTTAGTGCTTATTTCCCATGCTCGATGTTTCTTCATTGAGCCCATATCCCCCATAAGTACCCCAAATCTGTGTTGAAGATAGCGCTGATGTTTTGGAGGGACATGTAAATGGGATAAGCTCGATACAAGGTATATGTCTTGCATTCTTTAGCAGTGTCGTTGCAGAGGTACCTCGAACAGACAACGTGATAATTGTTGCAGTCTTCGCTAAAATCATCCGAATACGATTACGGGCCGCTGCAAATAACCCATTATTGAACACAAGTATATTGCCTAGGAATTGAATTAACCAAACAAAGATGATAATAGAAACATAAACAAGTCTATTGTCTCTGTGGAGTATTTCAAGAAGGAAGTGTTGGAGAGAGTAATTTATGGGCTCTGGGTATGAGGGCATATTACCTAAACATGTAATATTGACTGTATATTATTTAGATGACCAACTACGAGATGTAGGAGTTTATTTGGAGTTTAGAGAAGTTTATTAGGAGTTCGAATGATTTTATTAGGAGTTTGACTCTTACATGACTCGACATTAGCTAGAATCCTAGATGTGAATTGCACTTGGACTAAGCCTTAAGTTATTAGAGTTGAAGTTAAGCTAATAGTTGTNATCCAATATAACTGTGATTAGAGTTGAAGTTAAGCTAATAGTTCTAGAATCATTGGAGTTAAGCTAATAGTTGTATCTAATAATCGATGGAGTTAAGCTCTTAGTTGTATCTAATAATTGAATAATTGAAAATTAATTTTAATGTTTACAAGTATCACTTGCTGAACTTATCACATGTTAATTAAGTTTTTTTACTGTAAGCTAATAATTGTATCTAATAGTTAAGCTAATAGTTATCCAATATAACTGTGGTTAGAGTTGAAGTTAAGCTAATAGTTCTAGAATCACTGGAGTTAAGCTAATAGTTGTATCTAATAATCGATGGAGTTAAGCTCATAGTTGTATCTAATAATCGATGGAGTTAAGCTCGTAGTTGTATCTAATAATTGAACAATTGAAAATTAATTTTAATGTTTACGAATATCACTTGCTGAACTTATCACATGTTAATTAAGTTTTTTTATTTTTTTGAAATTATTAATTATTAATTTTGGACGACACCCATCACTTGACAGTGCAAGGATTCACTATCTTATGCATGAGTGGGTTAGTTGGACAACTCAAACATGATGTTGTGGTTTCCTCTGGCGCATAAGTTATGGCCGACAATCAGGGGTTAAATTTGACGGGCACCCCTACCCATCACTAAAAAAATTGACGGTTTTGTTTCTAAAACTGCCCTGCATATAACTTTCAATAAAAAATTATACCCTTCATCCATCAACACGATTTTAATATTGCAGAGAGACCATTTGGATTCATTAAGTTGGTGCATTTGCATTCTCCAGGAATATCTAAACTACACTGAATGATTCAACCTGTCTAGGTGTATAAGTACCTTTCAACCAATCCACGAAAGGTATTTTTGATTGATGATATATCTAACAACAAAAAAGTTCCTTCAGAAACAACCGAATTTTGTTTGATTTCTCAGGTTAATCCTAGATCGTTGATCCTATAGACTTTGTGAACAATTTATTAGCTAGTGTGTTTACTATCAAACCTGCTCCAAACACCCTTTGATGTTGAAACTCCACCTGATTCATATCTAAGCTACAAAACTTGCAAATAATACACAAACGAATTTCTATTGGCAGAGAAAAAAAACAAATCCTTCTTACCCAAAGGAATTAAATTTCAATGTTTCATCAATGAATTGCATAGAATCAACTAGAGGCGCGGAATAGGGAATTTGTTCAAACTTCACACAAATCCTCATTGTTTGTATTAAAATCAATACCCTAAGGGCATAGGAACATGATCCCCATACACACACATCAAATCCTGTAGGTCTCAAACCCCTTCTATCTAGGAATCCCTCTTTACACACAAATCTCTCTTTTCTCACAAATCCTTCTACATCCATTTTCAGAAAATTACAATAAAATCCTATCAAGTTCTTGGATAACATTCAACAAATTCTGTCAAGCTATCCCAACAAATCTTAACTTGCCAAATTGAGTAATCTATTCCTAAAACTCAACAGCAGATTAACCACCTATTACAACAAATCACTAGAATAAACTACATGTGGTAACTAGTTTGATGTGTAACACAACTCATTTCCAAGATTATTATAATAAATCATAAATGAAAATACCAACTAATTATAAGAATTTTAGTTTACAAGCGAAATCCATCTCTAAATCTCATTAAATAGGATTAACTTAAATACATATGTAATCTCATGTAAGGAGGGCCTGTTTACTGTGAAGGATAACAATTATATGATTTAAAGATTAATGTCTTTAAACTTGTTCTTTTAACACCATATTCCTTGATTAGAAACAATAATCCATCATCATTTAAGTGTAAAACACAAAAACAGAGCTAAAACCATAAAGGGTGGAGGATAAAGAAAAGCTAAATTTTAGTGTACAATGCAAATTGGGGTGGGTATTGTCCCATTCTAATAGCATAAAAGATGGATCCGCTTCTTTCCTCCATATAGTTAGGTAATGATTGGGTTCTACTAAAGCATAAATTATGTTGGTATTAGTAAAAAATATATATGTTTCTCAATTGTGTTGGTATTGGTAAAAAAAATGATATGTTCCTCAATTGTGTTGGTATTGGTTAAAAAAATGATATGTTCCTTAATTTTTAGTGTTGTGATTTAGTTTAAATATAATTTAATGGATAGCCTAAAAGTACCACAAGTGTGGCCTACTAACTAGATAAGGCGTTCGTAATAGAACCATTGAAAAAGCCAGAGCCAACCATAGAACAAATGACCCATTGAGAAGATGAGCTTTCAGATCCATTAAAATGGAATGACTCATTCAAAGGAAAGATGCAAAGATCGGGAGAGGGGACATCGATTGTAACACCAGTGTCATTACGGGAAAGCGGCCAGTAAAGCATACAATAAAAAAAAAAAAGTCAAAGAAACTAATTATTTGTAGATTTAAATATAAATAAAATTGGTTAAAGATCTGAAATTCGGATAGACAAACAAGGGAAGATCTGAAAAGATTAAAAAAAAAATCAGAGCAACCCCCTCCTTTGGACAAACAAGGCAAAGTCTGAAAAGATTTAAAAAAAATCAGAGCAACCCCCTCCTTCCCTTCCTTTTCTCTGCCATTCATGCCCGTCCAGGTTAATTTTTAAAAATTCTAGTGTTCTCAAATCTCTATTGAGAAGTCTAACTCTTTTTCTTATCTTCAGGTAATGGCTCTGGTTGGAGCTAAAAATGGATAACTGGTTAAAACAAACCTAAAAACCTAATAGTTCCTTTTTATTGGGGTTTCATTCTCAGCCCCGGTCCTTCAAAGACCTTATATTTTAACAAAAACTAGTTATTTTCTCATTCTTCAACCCAATAATGTTTGAATTCCAACATGTGAACCATTTTGTTTTTTATTAAATTCGAAAAAAAATAAATTATTTTTTTTGCTCTTCAACCCAATATTGTTGAAATTCCAACACACATACCATTTTGTTTTTAATTAAATTCAAAAAACATATTAACGCAACTGAATTAACAAGGTTTCTCAGAGTTCCTGAGAATCGAACCTAGGGAAGGAAAAAGGCGGAAACAAGAAGAAATAGAGGCCTTTAGAGTTACCTTCTACACTGATGGTTGGTGCCATCCAAAAGACCACTCCGGCTTCGCATAAACCCTTCTATCCGCGGGGATTTGGCAACACAACACTTGCAGATTATGCGACCACTGAGACGACCTCGTAGACCTAGAACTGTCTGCCGAGATTCGGTACCTGCATGTTAAAAAGATGAAAGGTCCCATTAAGTTCTCTGGACTCCGTATTCCAGCTTCTCTTTTTTTTTTTTTGTTGCTAATGAATCATATTGATTTCGAAGGCCAAGGCAAAGTCAAAAGAGGACTCGAGGCCAACAATGGGCAATGGGCACTTGAGAGTGGGCAATGGTCCAATGAGTATTAAAGCATTTATCAATGGCAGTGGTGCATTAACAAAACCTAACAACTCCTTAGAGGCTTAGCCATTGGGAGAACAATATTCCACATGCAGCTGAATAATAAATGCTGTGGCGGCTGCATTGTGAGCCTTTGGATCTCAAACAGGTTGAGATCCAACCACCCACAGTACAGCTGCTGCAGCATTTATTACTCTGCTGCATGTAAAATATTTTTTGCTGCTAGCCACGGGCATTGAGTGCACAATAAATACACCTACGAAGCTTCACTCTTCAAACTTATATATAAATTTAAAATAAATATATAAAATTTACTTGCAATTTTTTAACCTGCCCTTCAAATTGACGGTTCCCAAAATAAAATAAACTTACTTATTGACGTCCATATTCCACCTCACAAAAACGTCCATCCGGCGTCAAATTTAACCCTTGCCAGCGATACTCTAGACTTAACCAACAATTAATGTGGAGTTAATATTGGTAAGTATTGCTTCAATGAACATTTTCCAAACTATTCACAATCTCGGAACTAACGTTGATTTTGTGTAGAATCTCACACGGTTGAAGAAACCACTGACAAGAGAAGGAGGCAGAATCGCAACAGTTTCATAGAGCATTCTGTATATAATATAAGAGTCTTTCAGATGTGAATTTGTAGCTTATATTGGTTTAGATTTTCTCTCCCCAGCCTGTGGTCGTTTTCCTTTAAACGCAATTCATCCATTTCAAGGTCCACAAAGATTAAGAGATATAACTCTTCTCCAGCTTGTTCTCAGCCTTTGGACTCTGTACAATAGTATCCTTCTCCATAATAGCAACCTTTTGTTTATCGCTCTTTGATGCATGCATACAATATCGTTTTATTGGAAAACATAATCTATTGCGTTCTAAGGAATTCAAGCCGTTTACTCTTCCATCATTGGACATATATACACAGATTAAGAGACAGAATTATTTTCCACCCTCATAACTTGATTATCCTCTTTGGAACCTTTCCTATGCTCATCATATTTAATACATTATCAAGACACACACAGATATCCCTCTCATACATGCCTAATGATGTTCATTGATATGAAGTTATGTTACAATAGCACCGAGCCCTATGTATGTCACATATGTAAGGAAAGATATAACTAACAACTTTATGTAGTAATTAAAAAATAAGAAGAAAGAAATTATATATAAATGGAAATTAACAAAAATTAAATAGCATTTTTCGAAATGTGAATAATTTCTATGTCTATTGATCACATTTGGTTGAAATGGTTCATGACATATTCTTTGTTAATACTCTTCAAAGCACAATACTTTATATACTTTTTATGAGTATGTAGTTAAGGAATGTGAAAGATCTAACAAATTTCAAAATTTTGATGGTTAATTCAATTTTGAGAAAGACATGTTACAAGGCTAGATCTACAATAAGGGCAAACTTTAGTCTATACATTATTTTGGTTTTTTTTTCTCAAAACACCAATTTCATTTTAGTTTCCCTTTACAACCTTTTTACCCTCCAACAACAACCTATAGGCTTATCATTGCACCATAATTATTTTGGAAACAAATATATAAAACTCCTTATTAAAATAAGGATACATAATAACAATTATGATACCACTTGTAATGTCCCCAATTTCCTTAATGCTTATTTTGGGAAATGGTGATATGCAATTTTTTTTTTAATTTCAAAATAACATCTATTTTCTCACTAGGTTAACTACCATATAAAACCTTACCTTTGTGAATTATAGTTAATGTCAAAAAGTCATATTAGTCTTACCTATTAAACATATTTTTAACAATGTTCCATAGAGTTGGGAGTGGGAAAAAGCACAAGGGGGACCTATGGAAGATACCCCAAATTTTAGGGAAAACAGTCCGAGTCATAAAAATTAATTTAAACTATAAAAATGATAAATCCCAACAATAACAGTTACCATGTAAAAAGTAAAACTAAAAACTAAATTCATCATTATGGGGTGTACATCTTGTTACCACCTAAGTTGTACTTAGTGGTTTTTTATCAAGTGAGCCTGGTGAACCGGACAGGGTTAACTTGTTCAGACTTCAAAAGACCTGTGGAAGTACTTCTGGGAAGTGCTTGTTGTACTATATCACATGTTCATACCCCATGGGGGAATTGTAATAAATGTTCTAGCATGATAGTGTCTGTAAAAGATTTGGTCTCTTAGATTTCATTTGTCAATCCGATCAGCCTAGGGTGTTTTTTCCCTTGGTTATTATTGGTTGTTGAATAAACGACTGATAATTTCTGAGTTTTTCACTCCATACCTCCAAAGTTGGGGTGGTCGGCTTGGCATTTAGGCCTATTGAGGTTATTAGAGTCTATGTGTCAATGTATAAACATGATAGACATCATTATCGAGTCATATGAACATGTCTAAGACCCCCTAGGTGTTTTTCAATTTTTCAATTTTTTAGTTTTTTCAGTGTTTTTTATTAAAATTTAATTTTTCCAAAACTTAGGTTATTTTTTAATAGTTTAATTGGAAAAATTGATTTTGTAATAAAAGTGGGCCAAATAATCGGTTTTAGTCATGTAGGTGCTCATTTTCAAGCTAAGAGCACCATGTAAACCCATGGACCCACTATTTCCTAAGTTTTGAGTGATTTTCCATCACTCAAGTCAAAAAGCCCCAAAAATCAATTATTGATTATTTTAATTAATAAATTGATGAATAATGGAGCAAATCCAAAATCATAAATCAGTGGATCCTCAGTCGATTTGATTGAAATCAGTCAAATCTGAAGCAAATTGACTGGATCTGACAAATCCTTGATTGAAGGAGAGGATCAAATCAGATCCAGAGTTGATCTACAGCTGTCTTCATGGGGAATTGCACCCTCTCTCTCTCCTCCACACGTGTGGACTCTCCTAGATGCTCTATGGACTGAGGTGTCGGTGTATGGGTTGATGTGTCAGCTCAATCAAGCCCCCGGTTGACAAGTAGGCTCAGTTCAGCTTCAGTTATGCATTGATGAACTCTCCATCAGTTGATTTCACTTGATTCCATGAGGAATTGCGTCCCCCCTGGGCTGGATGGCCTGCAATTTGTATATATCCTACTTGAGGCTCCCTCTTTCAAGTAGTTAGAGCTGGACTGAAGGGATTGCCATTGTAACTCTGTATTTGATCATCATTTGTGAATAAAGAAGCTTTGGAGGATATACTGTGTAGTGCATGTGTATGTGTGGATTCTCAGTGTTATGCTGCTGATGTGGTAGCTGCAATTTCTTGCCAAATTCTGTGCTGCTTCTGTGTTCTGGCTTCAAGGATTCAACTGAATCTAATAAGGGTGTAAACTAGGAAAGCTAGATTGCTTGATCTTGTTTATCCATATGATGGATGCTCAAAAATTTCAGTTATATGCTTAAATAAGGTTATTTTGGCATGATCTTTCATTTTTGTTGCTTTATACATCTATATCCAGATCTCACGAGGTGTGTGCAGGCTTATGTTATTTAGTTGTAGGTTCCCGATTGGATGAAGGTGTGGATCTAGATTGATGCCATTCCTATCCAATAAGCTCAAGACTATGTCCCTCAGCACTCCACAAAAGGGCCTCCTTTCAGCTTGCTCCATTCAAGCAATGATCCGACCTTCCCTCCTCCTCTTCTCATTTCTACAAAAAATCAACATTTTTACCCGGTTACTCTGTTCGTAGCTTTGATTTTGCTTAGATATATCATATTAAAAGTAATTCCAACATAGATCTATATTATCAAATCCTATATTCTAGATCTTGCACTCAAAAAAGTTTCATAAGCATTCTAGATCTAGCTTTAGGGAAATCGTCTTTTTGCATGAAAACTTAAAGAAAACTTGTAGATCACATGCATTAGATTTCCTTTCGCTATTATAAAATTTAATATTCTGCAATATCAGTGCATATTTCATTGTCTAAACAAACAGCAAGCCAAGATCCCAAGGAAATCTTGCTTTCCTTGGTTCCTTTTTCGCCTGTTTAGCTAGTTTTAACTTCATTTTTTTTTAGATAAGGTAGGCTGATCCAAAGGTACTCTTAAAGTGATTTTGGGTGTATGTTATTCTAACATGCTCACTGTCTTTTAGCAGGTCTAACATAAAATAAAGGAAGCTGTTGTACGAAGTGGCCTCAGGAGCGTTCAAATCCCCCCAGGGGTCTCCCTTTTCACTAAAATCTTAAAATTTTTGCAAAGTTGTAAGATCTTGGTTTCATCCTGTATAAGGACCAAGAATTTTCTGATATTTAAGTTCACTGATATTGTAACCAATAATAAATAAAGTTATTTTTGGAATAGGCTCTTTCGAGCCCATTCCCCATCCCCCCTGGGGGGATTTGCATCGGTGTCCTTTTCATCGCTTTCTGCTTATTTCTTTTTTTAAACTAGCATTGATCTAATTTGTAGGGTAGTATACTTGATTTTAGTATTAATTTCATATTCCACTTTTGTTTTCAAAGTAATCATAACACTTACCCCACGATTTCCTGATTGACCCGAAAGGGGAAAGAGATTCGTGGTAGGACTAATTAGAAAACCAGAATTGTGTATTTGTTTTATTTTTCATCTTTTATTTATCAACAATTTTAAAATTAAACCCTCCTCGATTCTCTGATTGAGATCCACTTGGATCGAAAGAGGTTCCTGGAGGGTTTTTCTTTTAAACAAGAACACTCAGTTTAAAACTTACTAAAATTGACAAGACTCCAGTGTGTATGCTCTGCACTTGGCTTCAGTTCATCCGATCAGTCAAGCTGTATCAAAAGCACTTGGGTGACTAGTATAATTAGGACTCACTCTCCCCAACTGACAAACCATCAGGTGAAAATCCAACACCTAGATCAAACCTTTACGGTGGAAAAATACCCAAAGGAAACGGGAACTTCTGAAAAGTGACCTCAGGGCACCGATCTCTGTCACACCCTAACGGGTGCGTTACGAACAATAGCCCCAGAGACTCCATTTCAGCCCACATATTCCTTGCAGGTAGCCGTGAAGGTTCAGTTTTGGACATACTCCAAGTACTCTCGGATATATCTGGAGTCCCCCCTTAGCCTAATTTTAATCAACCCACACTTCAAATTTAACTTAAAACATACCAAGAGGCAATCGCAAAACATTCACTCCAAGCACATTGCAAGCATATTGATTCTATTTTTGACTCCATTCTAAGGCACTGGTTAATTTCTTACTTTATATATATATATTGTGTCTCAACATTGTGCCTTCGTGTGTTCATCTTTTACATCTTGCCATCTTTGATTATCTATAGTTAAATTGTAAACTCCTAAATAACTCAGTCAGTTTAAACATCACAACACTAAGTAATTCCCCTTAGTAACTTAATAGGGTCTACCCCCCTTGGCTTCATTAGAAGTTGAGCCTAAATGGAGGAGTCAAGAACAAGGTGATAGCCTTGACTCGAGACTTGCCCCCAAGGAAACACCGAGTGGCTTGAAGATTTCTGCCACGTGACCCAGGTGTGTGAAAGGCGACAACACATCTATTAGTTATTAGCATATCAAATTAAAAATTTATAAATGATATTGAACTATGTTATTATATCCATGTAAAAACTAAAAACTAAATAGCATAATTATCATTATGCAATGTATATCTAAATTCAAATTTCATATTTGTAAAAGATAATGCAACAAATGTTGAAGTCTGAAATAGTCAAATAAATACCTAATAATGAAATCATGAGAGGATAGTTTTTAGGAAGGTCTTAGACTCTTACGTTACTCTAAGATTTAATTTAATTTTCTTTTAATTATGTTTTAATTTTTTAAACACCTTTTTAATATTTTAATTTGAATTTATTTTTATTGTGAAAGATGAAAAATTTGGGGGGGAGGGGGGGGCGAGGGACACCTAGAAGCCCCCCTAGGGGGCAAAGCGTTCTGCACTTGGGGAAACATGGGGAAACATTTCCCTAGGAGTTTTCTTGTCCTGGAAGCGTGGGGGAGTGAAGGGGCGTGTTCCCCACCCTAGGGGACGTGTCCCCATGGAACACTGTTTTTTAAGAGTTGGACTACTGTGAATATACATCCTCTTACCTTAGATAGGTTCTATAACTATACAAATAAAAAGAATATCTATTCATCCTGGAATAATTATACAAGGTGACTTCATCCTTACTAACATAAATAATTATCTATATATGACCAACTTATTCCTTGTAACTATTGATACAATTTTAATTTAATACTCTCTTACAAAATATAAATTTTTTTTTTCTTTAAGATTTTCAACTAAGATATTCATCCCATAACTCACCCACATAATATTCATCATTCCTCTATCAATAAATATAGTGCAATCATTTGATAACCACCAACTAACCCTATAACCAAGTGTTTCCTCTTTTGGTAATTATGTTCTATTTAATTAATCAATTTTGATTTGCATATGTCTATGTAAGGTCCATTTATAGGGCTTTTAACTCTTCCATAATTAATTTCTTATCTATTTGACAAATTTAAACCTACATTTAAACTAAGAGATACATGTTTCCACATAAATCCTTAATATACGATCCCATTATATAGTAAGCATATCAAATCACTTGGATTATATATATATATATAATTTCAACTATATTTTTTCAATATTCACAACAAACTATATTTCACAATAATGACAATTATTTAGTACAAGAGGAAATCCATGCTTAACCATAGTCTTTCAATGTATATCTATAATAAATTTTGTTTCACCATAATCATAATAATGTTAATTCTTAGTACCTAAAAGGATATCCATACATTTTCTATGATACAATTTAACATTAATCTAAACCTAAATAGATTTTATTGGTTAAACAAAATACTCACATATAAACATTTTCACTAGTAATATAAGTATTCAACTAATTCCAATGAAAATAACCACTCTACAACAACTAAACACTTATTTGAAACCGGGGAAGGTTGCACTACTTACTAACTTAAGACTTGACTTCGAAGTTCCACCAAACTATCGCACAATCTACCTTGTGTGCATTACATCAGCCAGAAGGCCACCCCAAGCTTAGTTGGAATCTACTAAGATGAAGAATTTAATTTTACATAGAATTTTTACGACTCACTTCATCCTCAATTCAACTAAGACTAAATTTTTTTCCCTCATCATGCAAAATAATTTTTCTTAAATATGTAAAGTTCGATTGCAAGAAACTAGGGTTGTTCCCTCTATGATCCTTATCCTTCTCGTTCAATATACATGAACTTTATATATTTTCATATAGCAAAGCCTAAATATGATTTGAATTTGAGGCTGTGCCCATTATGTACCCATCCCAAATTTTATTTATTGGACCATGCCCTCCTTGTATGTATATAGTCGAAAACCCATCCCTAATTTTAATCCATTTTTTATCCAAAATTTATCTCAATCAACTGTTTTCATTTGGCCTTGGCATGGGAAATGCTCAAACATGAAATTAATTCACTTACAATTTATTTAACTTCTAAAAACAATCAAAACTATTAGATTTAGCTCAAGCAATTTGTTTCTTTATTTTTCAGTCAAATTTAATTAAATGCAATATAATAATGTAAGTTTATGTTAAGGTTCAATGTTTTTGTTTGAGCTCAATGTTTTCTTCTACAGAATTTAGCTCAATTTTTCCTGTTGGCAGGAGACCGATTGCATTCAACCATGAAAATCATAAAGGCAGTAACATATTTAAGCAAGCAATCCATTTCAATAGGGATAGGCTTATTTTAGGTATTTGTTTTCCCCCACTTTGGCCTCGGATCAATTTTAAATTTAAATTTTCCAAGGCAAAGTTTTCATTTTCTCAAAAAATTAAGTAAATCGAATTTTAATTTTGGCATGCAGGTATTTAAAACCAAACCCAGACAATATTTCTATCAAACATTACCTACAGGGTTACTTTCCCAACCCTCTTCAACTTTAAACAGTTTAGCATACTTTCTTTGACCAAGTCTTTAACTTTAATAAATCAATTTCTAAGCCAAACTTTAGAAAAACGTTTTTCACTTGAGATTTAATTTGGAAAATCATGTTTACGCCAATTTTTAACAAACATTTTAAATTAAGATTGTGGTTCAGGAAAAACCGTTCGTCTAATGTTTACACCGATAGGCGTTTATATGTGATATTTTGGGGATGGACTTGCTTGAGCGGATCATCAAGATCCAACAAAACATGCCAAGTGTATGATCTAGATGATTTGAATCGTCTGATATTTTAACTAGGTTAATTAGCCATCGAGTTAGGAGTTTGTTAGGAGATCAGATCTCCCGCGAGGAGTCGTTAGCTGCCAAGGAGTCTGTTAGGAGATGTGGAGGAGATACGTGGACGAGTCTGTTAGTTGCCGAGGAGTCTGTTAGGAGACGTGGTGGTGGAGGAGATACGTGGCACAACAAGCGTCGAGGAGATACGTGGACGAGTCTGTTAGCTGCCGAGGAGTAGTCTGTTAGGAGACGTGGTGGTGGAGGAGATACATGGCACAACAAGCAAAATAGTTTCCATACCCTTTCGCTTCTTCGTTTCACCATTCCTATGCCATCTTGGAGCATTCGCCGATTTTCCTGTGCATTGG
Source organism: Pseudotsuga menziesii (assembly GCA_001517045.1). Classification (NCBI taxonomy): domain Eukaryota; kingdom Viridiplantae; phylum Streptophyta; class Pinopsida; order Pinales; family Pinaceae; genus Pseudotsuga; species Pseudotsuga menziesii. The sequence goes on along the minus strand of LPNX010778745.1, from coordinate 408,195 downwards.
AGGTAAGCCTCACAGAGATTTGTTAAAATTTCTTATTCAGAGATTTGTTAACATTTCCTGATTTGTTAAAATTTCTTGTGGTTTCATTATTATTTGTTCATTTGTGAATCGGTTGGCCAAAGACTCACAGTCCAAGTGATCAAGGAATCTATAATTGGATTCTATGTTGTATCAATGCATAAAAAAAATCATCTTGAGGCTGAAAAATTAATTTGTTGTTCATCCATCAACCATGCGACCACAGTGAGGCAGAGCGGTTCACATGGAGTCATGGATGCCTGACACTTTTAGGTGACTATGGAAATACATGGTGTGCTAAAAACTTTTAGCTAGCCCTATATAATTGTTCCCATAACAAATATTGGATATTCATACTAGACCACTTGGGGTTTGCAACTACCATGAAAAGTTTATCTAGCAGGTTTTTAGACTGTTGGAATAGCTTGGCTAGCAACTTCTTTCGGCCTCTCTCACATCTATTTTTTTGTCTTTGACAAGTGCCAGGTTGCTTATCAGTAATATTCCAATGCAAATGTACAGATATAGGCCGACCTGAATATGTTGGAGGCATAGTAGATCTAGAAAATCGTGGTAGGCCATGTCTATCACATTTGAGGGAAAACCCCATTCTAATTATGTTTTTGATTAATATAAAGATTCAAAATACTAAGCTCAAATATCTGGGCATTTTACAAATGGTCTTGTTCATACAAGTAGACAAAGCAGAACGTAGGACCTTTAAATCCCAGCATGCATATGGTGTAGAAGACAGTGGCTTGTAAAACTCATCTTACTTTCAAATATTAATATATGCTAATTACAATATCTGATCCTCCATTTCCGACTTTTATATATTCCATTATTTTCAAACATTTTTCTCAAGATTGTAATATTGATTTCAATTTTGTGGCTAGGAATTCATATAACGGGTAGATTATAATATTGATTTTGATTTTGTGAGTGTGAGTTATAGGAATTCGTATTGTAATAGAGTGGGAGGCGTGAAGAGAGAAGAAATCAATAGATGGGAGAAGTGAGGAGAGAAGAAATGAATAACTTGGAGATGGAGTTTCTTTTTCTGATGGACTTCAAGTTGTAGATGAGTGTGGATGTGTTCAATCGTTATTCCAGCCACCTAGAGATAGTTGGATTTGGGAGGAGAATTCCAAATTGAAAGAACTCTTCTTCCATTAATCTTCATTGGAATAGACAAAACCTCCACTGCAGAGCTAAGATTTTTAAGGAAGATCAGAAATTTAGTCTTTAAATGTTCTAATATCACAATACATTCAAGGTGCTTCAACAACCCTATGGACTTTGGTTTAGGATGGCAGGAATCCAGATTAAAATATGTTACAATCTCTAATTTCCGCAACTGCAAAGGTACCTACAATTTTTTTTTAATTATTCATCTACAAAACCCTTGCATCTATTCCCTCAGATGATTGTGAGGAGCTATTAACATTTTCGTCATGCCAGTCTACCATACAGTCTATAGCTTGATGGCGTTTGCTTATAGATTATGGGTGGCAAAGTGTGTCAGTACAGATATTCTCGATCAATAGGTGTCGTCGAGAAATACTCAATTGGTTATGTAGTTGGAGATGCAGGACACATATCTCAATGCGGTACAAAAATCACATGTAATGATTACTTAGGCAGACACAAATATAGCAACGAATGGCCTTGAAAATGGTTACACTCAGTAAAGTGCCATTATTATTTACCTAAAGACTTGGCCTACTCCCATGACTATTGAGTAGGGCCATTTAACTTAACCAAAAAGTTGGTTTTCCATCCTGTTCTAATTATCTCATGACTTGCAGTGTGACATGGATGAACCAACAAACTAGCTATTGCGTTGGGATAAATGTGAATGAAACGAAGAACAAGCAAGTTGGCAAGCTCCACTGATAGCTTTCTCATATAGAAAATGATTGACTCAACCTTTGAATCAGTGGGCAGACCGTCCAGTCGATTAACCAAGCATGCTTATTTTTTAGGTGAAACAAAAGCCTTTTTGGATTATGCAAGTTATAGATGATAAAAGGTATGCCTACCGCTATTCTGAATATGTTATTTTTCTTGTAAGAGATGTTCTATGTACATAAACAAATTCAATTCAACAAAGTAATATGTTTGGAAACCCTATTTATGCAATATGTAAATAATTGCTTGAACTACATAAAGTCATTTACTAAGCAAACGAACAGACCATGCACAGGTAGCAGACAGAGTTGTCAAACTACTAGTAGAGATATATATAAAAACCTGATCGATCTTGACAAATAATTAAGCCAATGCAAAAAAAGGCATGTTGCAGAAGCAAAAAGAGTGCCCATGTATGTAGCAGAGGCATTCTAAACACACATTGAACTTTTCGAAACTCCACAGAAAGTTTAACATCCCTTCATAAATGCAAGAATTTCATTTCATTTATCCTCAAAGTCTGAGAAGGCATAAGGAAGGTACAGACTCACTGTTTGTTTAGGTCACATGACTACTGAGCCCATGAACCCGAGAAACATACTGCGGAGAAAGCCGAATAATATCTGTAAAATTTCTTAAACTACATAATGTCTATGCTGTAGACATTATCCCGCTATAATATCTCATTTCTATGATGTGGGCATGGGAAGTCTTTCCGCTCCAGTACCAGAGAAGTTATCTGTCGTCCTTGAATCTTTCTGCATAGTGACAGAGAATACTAAGATCCGATTATAAACTGAGTAAAATTTGTATGAAAAATATATATAATTTGCTTGCATGTATGCCACCATATAACCATATAATTGCTAACTTCCTATCTGCCAAGATATACCATGTGAAGAAATTTTTGTATATACCCTAGTCGTAAGATGGCATAATATCTTGGTAACTCAAATATATTTTTGGATGTATGAACAGAGCCGAAAGAAAATGGAAGAAAATGAAAGCAACATATGAGGATCTCAGAAGATGTAAGATGGAATAGGTTGCTCCAAATACGAAGAATAATCTCAGTTGCAGTCTTTGCATAATCCTTACTCAAGCTCAGGATATGCAAGATAAATAAGTAACAAAATATATAAATCCTTACAATGTAAACTTTTATCCTTACATGAATTGTTTCCTAATATTACAGTTATTTCATTTTCAAAATATGGCTTTTTATGTAACAAAAAATCTGTCTATTCAAAGTGAAGAATATCGAAGTGCCTCGAATCAAGTAATATTGAAGGATTTAGATTATGTCCCATGAATGGTTGTGATGGTTAACAAATTTTCAATTATTATTTGAAAATGATTTAAAATATTTGTAAAAAGAAATAAAATTCCTATCTTCATTTAGTTTTTTTTAAATTAATCAAAGAAAAATGAACTTCCAACTTTGAATTTGGAATTGAATAATTAAGTAATAATCTAGTTTTCTTTCACTTTTACCCAGGCTTTCAACTATGGGGAATGTGCAACCTATTGTAAAATGTCACTGTTACCTAATTTAAACCACACGACATAACGAGTAGTACAACTAATTATGACCACACAATATGTGGTTCGTAGTGCGAATAAAAGGATAAGTTCACGCATGGCAATATGGAAACCATGAAGGTTAGATGCTAGGTCAATGTCATCTCGAAGGTCACGTTTTTTAGAGGCAACTAGAAGATATCATATACAGGAGGGTGATGAAAAGTGATGAGCATTGATCAAATTCAAAGGTTTGATCATAATTTCACTTTAAAAGGTAGTATATATTTATGCAATTTTTTTTATGATGAAGTTTGAAAAAAAAACAAATTTCATTGATAATAATAAAGTATTGCTAGTGTTATAATTTCATTTAAAATAATATTATACAAATTTTTATTTAAAATAATAAATTAAATTAAAATATTATATTTTTAACCAAATTTATGTAAAATATACTTTACCTTGAATTAAATAAAGATTTAACCAATAATGATTTAATAATTTTGTTTACTTAAGTATGTTATAAGGATCAACTTGTTTTTACAAAAATAAAACTCTGTGATTTATAGTCATTATCTCACTGTAGCCAACAAAACGGTGTGATCTATAGTCATTATCTCATTGTAGCCAACAAAACTACTTACAACTTAGAAAATTGATTGTGGAAAAGCTAGCATGGCGAACTAAAAGATAAAATGAATATTGACAATCTTAACCGTGAATGGACATTTACAATCAAAGAAATAAGCATACCAAATTTATGTAAAATATACTTTAACTTGAATTAAATAAATATTTAACCAATGATGATTTAATAATTTTGTTTACTTGAGTATGTTACAAGGATCAACTTGTTTTTACAAAAATAAAACTTTGTGATTTATAGTCATTATCTGTATCCAAAAAAATAGTGTGATCTATAGTCATTATCTCATTGTAGCCAACAAAACTACTTACAACTTAGAAAATTGATTGTGGCAAAGCTACCATGACGAATTAAAAGATAAAATGAATATTGACAATCTTAACCGTCAATGGACATTTACAATCAAGGAAATAAGCATATAAACTTCCCAAAATACAGTTTGTTATTTATGATGTCCATAATCTCTTGATACTACAAACTAGTCTTCTGCATATAATCTCACTGCATTAATTTTATGATAAATTAGTCGTAACTACACTTGTGTATACCTTTCATTGATGTGCACTTTAAGAAAAATGAATTCCTTATTTCCTATAAGATTTTGATGTTACATATAACTTCACTTCACCATGTTTCCTCTTCAACATCCTTAGGTTATATTATTGATACCACATTAATAATGCAATAGTGGGTGTTTAATAAACATTATGTCACATTGTGATGTTTATCACATGTTATGTTACATTAGCGACATTCATCAAGGGTTATGTCACATTGTGATATTTGTCTAGGGTTATGTCACATTGCGATAATGCCCAAGATGCGACACATTAATAATGTGTCTTTGGATGTTTAAAAAATTTCTTAAAGAGTTTTATTGATATATGTCGTTTGACAAAAGAAATGGTTTAAACCATCCACATTCTACATAGTAATGTAGAATGTTATGTTGCATTGTGATGTTTATCAAGGTTTACATTTCACTGCGACGTTATCAAGTGTTATATCACATTACGATGCTAAGCCATGGTTTATTATAGTTTTTGGTTTGTATATGTTAAAACAATCAAATTGTGACGTTTATCACAGGTAATGTCCACATTCTACATAATAATGTAGAATGTTATGTCCCATTGTGATGTTTATCAATGTTTACTTTTCACTGTGACGTTATCAAGTGCTATATCACATTACGACATTAAGCCATGGTTTGTTATAGTGTTTGGTTGGTATATGTTAAAACAACCAAATATGTGACACATTAATAATGTGATAGTATAAACTATTATAATAAATAAGAAAAACATTATTATTACATGAATTGTTTCCTAATATTAATAAATATCTCCAAACTATATGAGATTTATATCCAATAGTAATAAATTAATATGTCTTATTAATTGTAATATTGGGACAAATTATTTAAATGATATCATGTAATTAATTACAAATGAAAACCATTGCATACAGAGCTAGATCCAACTATGAAAGAAACTTACAATCCAACATTACAATGAATTACATAATCTCACAAAACCCATTACGGAACAATTTGATAATGAAAGATGACAATTACACAGCTTTTGTACTATTATAATCTAATAAAACCTTTCACCAACATATTATATTTTGATTAAAAATCCTAACGTTGCAATGTGACATTTTCACGGAAGATTATCATAACCATTTGTCAACCTCGCACACCGTATTTGAATTCTTGCATTCCCCAATGTCTTTATCACATTATGAAATTAAACAAAGGGTATGTCACATTGTCACAATTTGGCTCAGAATTTGATGTCACATCTTCGTATGTTCAGCAACACAATACGTACTATAGATAAAAACATTGGTTGTGACATTGATCATATACATTCTAATAATAAAGAACATATCTTGACTTGGTACATCAATAATATGTTATGGAACATATCTTGACTTGGTACATCAATAATATGTTTATCAAGGTTTATGTTTCACTGCGATGTTATCGAGGGTTATATCACATTACGACATTAAGCCATGGTTTGTTATAGTGTTTGGTTGGTATATGTCAACACAACCAGAGATGTGATATATGACACATTAATAATGTGATAGCGGGCATTTAATAAGCATTATGTCACATTGTGACGTTTATCACATGTTATGTTACATTAGCGAAATTCATTAAGGGTTGTGTCACATTGTGATATTTGTCAAGGGTTATGTCACATTGCGATAATGCCCGAGATTTGACACATTAATAATGTCTCTTTGGATGTTTAGAAAATTTCTTTAAGAATTTTCTTGATATAGATATATAGTCATTTGACAAAAGAAATGGTTTAAACTATCCACATTCTACATAGTAATGTAGAATGTTATGTCGCATTGTGATGTTTATCAAGGTTTACGTTTCACTACGATGTTAATAATGTGTCTTTGGATGTTTAGAAAATTTCTTTAAGAATTTTCTTTATATATATATATATATATATATAGTCGTTTAACAAAAGAAAAGGTTTAAAACATCCACATTCTACATACTAATGTAGAATGTATGTCGCATTGTGATGTTTATCAAGGTTTACATTTCACCATGACGTTATCAAGGGTTATATCACATTACAACGTTAAGCCATGGTTTCTTATAGTGTTTGGTTGGTATATGTCAACACAACCAAACATGTGACACATTAATAATGTGATAATGGGCGTTTAATAAGCATTATGTCCTATTGTGACATTTAACACAGTTTATGTTACATTAGCGACATTCATCAAGGGGTATGTCAAATTGTCATATTTGTCAAGGGTTATGTCACATTGCGATAATGCCCAAGATGTGACACATTAATAATGTGTCTTTGGATGTTTAGAAAATTTCTTGTTGCATCATCAACTATGGCCATGTGGTTCACCAAAGTCAACCATGGTTAAGTATGGTCAAAAGGATGTATTTTTCTATCACGTTAAGACTTTTACTTTTGAAAAGTGAAAAAAATTCATCTGTGTACACAAACAATGTTTTGATATTACGACATTTATCAATACTTATGTTGGATTGTGACATTCCTCAATAGTGCATTCTAATGGTTTTGTTACATCGTGACATTCATGGATATTGAAATTCATCATTCCTCAATGATTGTCTCACATTAGTTGCCATCATGTTGTAAGAACTATATATATATATATATATATATATAGTCATTTGACAAAAGAAATGGTTTAAACCATCCACATTCTACATAGTAATGTGGAATGTTAAGTCGCATTGTGATGTTTATCAAGGTTTATGTTTCACTACGATGTTATGAAGGGTTATATCACATTACGACGTTAAGCCATTGTTACAGTGTTTGGTTGGTATCTGTCAACACAACCAAAGATGTGACACATTAATAATGTGATAGAGGGCGTTTAATAAGCGTTATGTCACATTGTGACATTTAATCTACAGGTTATGTTACATTAGTGATAGTCATCAAGGGTTATGTCACATTGTGATATTTGTCAAGGGTTATGTCACATTGCGATAATGCCCAAGATGTGACACATTAATAATGTGTCTTTGGATGTTTAGAAAAATTCTTTAAGAAATTTCTTTATTTATTATGTCGCATTGTGTTGTTTATCAAGGTTTACGTTTCACTGCGACGTTGTCAAGGGTTGTATCACATTACGATGTTAAGCCGTTGTTACAGTGTTTGGTTGGTATATGTCAACACAACCAAAGATGTGACACATTAATAATGTGATAGTGGACGTTTAATAAGCGTTCTGTCGCATTGTGACGTTTACCTCAAGTTATGTTACATTAGCGACATTCATCAAGGGTGATGTCACATTGCGATAATGCCCAAGATGTAATATATATATATATATATATATATATATATATATATTCGTTTGACAAAATAAACGGTTTTAACCATCCACATTCTACACAATAATGTAGATTGTTATGTCGCATTGTGTTGTTTATCAAGGTTTAGGTATCATTGCGACGTTATCAAGGGTTATATCACATTATGACATTAAGTCATTGTTACGGTGTTTAGTTGGTATATGTCAACACAACCAAAGATGTGACACATTAATAATGTGATAGTGTGCATTTAATAAGCGTTATGTCGCATTGGGATATTTGTTAAGGGTTATGTCACATTGCGATAATGTCCAAGATGTAACACATTAATAATGTGTCTTTGGATGTTTACACAATTTCTTTAAGAATTTTCTTTATATATATATATATATATATATGACAAAATAAATGGTTTAAACCATCCACATTCTACATAGTAATGTAGATTGTTATGTTGCATTCTCATGTTTATCAAGGTTTACATTTCACTGTGACGTTATCAAGGGTTATATCACATTACGGCATTAAGCCATGGTTTGTTATAGTGTTTGGTTGGTATATGTTAACACAACCAAAGATCTGACACATTAATAATGTGAAAGTGGGCGTTTAATAAGCGTTATGTCGCATTGTGATGTTTATCACAGGTTATGTATCATTACGTGAAATACAATATTTTAAGTATATTATGTTTTATATTAATCAAATAATATGGTAATAAATATATTAAATATTATTTATTATATATTATAATTAAATAAAAAAATATTATTTTATAATCAATTAAATTATTAGTTTACCATTATTAACAATTAACATAACATAACATTCATTCATTCATCTCCATGTTGTGGTCCAATCTAAAATAACATAACAATTAGACAAATTTTGCACTATTAGAATCTAATAAAAAATTTCAACAACATATTAAATTTTGATTAAAATTGCTAACGTTGCAGTGTGAAATTTCCAAGGAAGATTATCAAATTCCCACAACACCACATGGTTATTTTATGTTATTAAATTATCGTCTCTAATTTGTTTTTAATATATTTATAATTGCAACAAATTACCTTAAGCAACACAACCATATTGAATTGTAACCAATGTGGTATGTAGCAAAGACACATAAACCATCATGAACATTGCATCCCAACATAATCAAAACTATAATTGTTTCCAATGTGACAAAAATCCGGTAAACTAGGGATGAATGATGTAATTTATCATAACCCTTTGTGAACCTCCTACATAGTATTTGAATGCTTGCATCCCCCAATGCATTTGTCACGTTATGAAATTAAAAAAAGGCTATGTCACATTGTCACAGTTTGCAAGGGTTTCATGTCACGTCTTCGTATGTTTTGTGACACAATACATACTATAGAGAAAAACATTTGTTATGTCACATTGTGACGTTGATCATCTTCATTCTAATAATAATGAACATATGTTGACTTGGTACATCAATAATATGGTATGGAACATTATGGCGAGGTTATATTATGAATTTGTGATGATACATGTTATTAGGTTAGTTTATAACATGTGAATAATAAATATTGGATATAATTAACTTCATGATATATTTTTCATATATACTATACGGAAAAACATTGTATTAATAATATTTTAAGTATATTATGTTTTATATTAATTAAATAATATGGTAATAAATATATTAAATATTATTTATTATATATTATAATTAAATAAACAATATTATTTTTATTAATACTTTGTAGATATGTCTATGCGCTCACCCGTTACTAGCAACAACCACATTAAATTAATTAATGTGTCTGAATACGCTGATAGGCGTAAATTTAGGCACATACTTTTTATATTAATATTTTTCCCTATAGTATGTGCTTAAATTTAGGCCTATCAGTGTATTCAGACACATTAATTAATTTAATGTGGTTGTTTCTAGTTTTACAAGTCAATAGTTTTTCTAAAAAATGATTTTCTTTAGTTTGGGAAGATGCCCAACTGTATGATCATCAATGCTGAGCAAAACATTTTCAGGCAAAGCTTTTTCCATACTCGGGCAAACATTTTCCGTGTGTTAACATGGCATTTAGTTGGTCAATCTCCCTGCATTAAACTAGTATATGGATTGGTAACTTCTCCATAATGAGCCTGGTCTATTGGCAAATTTATACTGTATGAGCCTGACATACTAATAGATTTTCCTATCTTATTCTGGTAACTGATAGATGCACACACTATTATCAGAATTTGTGCACATCAAAACTCGCTTAACTTTGCCATCATGTACACCACAAAAGGAAATAATGCCCTGGTTATGTGGTTCTGATTTATCTACTAAGTCTTAGATACCTCAAAACGTATTTCCGATTTCAATTCTACTTTATAAATTTTAGGTTTGACAGAAATATCTTTAGCAATGGCTCTGTTTTATTTGTCTGCGGGTTTCCTGTCTGTAGCAATAGTGGCCTTCAGATCCTTAAAGCAGTAGATATTCATCGATTCAGTCGTGGGGTCTACTTCAATAGTAGCTAGGTCGAAATACGAAGAAAACCTCCTAACTGGACCTTTCTTAATCAATGTTTAAGAATTTTCAACTATTTTCTAGAAAACTCAATCAGTTCTTGAGCTCAAGACTTTTCTGTCAGCCTTAGTGTAAGTTGGAATTTATAGGCACCTTATATTTTATCATGTGTAACTTATAATGTAAACCAAAATAAACCTACATTTGAAGTGTTCTAGAACATTGAAAATAAACAGAGTTAACAAAGAGGAAAAGCTACAATTTTCAAGCACGTCCATTTTTTTTCGCAGAACATTGAAGAGAAATCAAGACTGAATCTGTATGTTGATATTATCAAATGGTAGTGAAATTTAGTTCAAATTTTCTTTCTCCCTATTCTTGTGAAGTATAGCATCAACATGTTTTCCATGACTGGAGTTTATTTTAGCACAATATGATAAGAACGTCCCTTCAGAAAAAAATAATAGAATAACGGGAGACAGAGTTCAACAACCCCAAATTCAAAAACTATCGAGATGATTTACCTTCAATGTCATCTCCACCTTCTTTACTAGAATTCCACCTTGAACAGTTGCACCATTCACCCTGGCTCTAAACATTGTCAATCTTTTAGGATGAAGAACAAAATGGGTGCCCTAAAGTATCTTGGTAGAAATCAAAAGCTGCCCTTCCTCTAGTTTATCTTCTATGCTTACAGATTTAAATTGCGATCTCATTAAAACAACATCAACAACTCTTTCTAGAGACTTTCCTTGTCTGGTATAGAAATAGTCATTTGATTAGAACTTCCTGAACAAATCAAAATGAGCATGCACATGCTTATTCTCTCTATGTCTATGGGCAAAAATTCTGAGGCAAGACTGTGAGAAAATCAGTGCACATGGCCAAATCGTAATAAGAAGCCTAAATGCTCTGTATAACCCCGACAATTACACTACTAAATTCTGCACACACATCCCGGTTAGAATCCATGATCTTCACCAAATATTTTATCAAGTCTATAAAGAACCTGGTGATGGCCTCCCATGCCAAGGATTTCGGCTATAAATCTTATTGAAAGATGACGACACCACTCCCAGGAACTCCAACACGGCCTTTAATTGATGGTCATCGGACTTTGCTAGTTCCTTCTAGAGAAACCTCCATGACCTTGTATTGATGTGAAAATACACGACCGTGAGAGATATAGCTCTCAAAGAGCCAGGGGAAAGCCCCTTTTCTAAATCCAGTGGAGGGATAGTTGTCATGCAGCGGAGGGATAGTTGTCATGCAGACAATGTAACTTAGGAAATTAACTCTATGAACTGATTAACACTCTAACAACCTGAACATAGCATGAGGAGATGGACACGCGACTATAATCTATTGGATGGATGGACAAATAAAAAGGTATAGTTTTTTAACTAGCATTTGCACCAAGAGGTGCAAAAAATGTCGAGAGGGTAAAAATATTCTGTCTTTTCACAAGCCAATCTTTGTGACTTACCTTGGGAAAGTGCATATTAATACTGAGTTTTGAAATTTTAGGTTAAGACATTTTTTGATTTTAGATTATAAATTGTGCAAGAAATAATAAAAATTAACTGACAGTGACCTAAAATTAATGGGTACAATGATTATGCCAAAAATTGCGAATAATAATAATACATTTCAAGCTCCTGCAATCCGCAACCCGAAAATTGTAGGATACAGGTTTCGGAAAAGTTTAGCGGGATGACGATGGACGGTATATATGTTATTTGATATTTGATAGAGGGATCGAAAGTATTCTGCAAATGAGACTTGCATGATGGATTGAATCGGACTAGCTTGGCGAAATATCAAATGTACCCATGATCGAGCGATCCAGATGAAGGCAGGTTGCAGATAGAGGGTTTTTGTTGATTTCGTTGAATTAAATGTGTAGATCTTGATAAGAAGTTGATCCACAATGAATATAACTGAAGAAGCAAATGAAATCTGCATGGTTCGAGATCGGCTGATGAACCAAATCTCTCAGCGTGGACAAAATGTGTCAATGAACCTAGTACAGAAAGGACATTCCCACATATAATATGTTTTTTCTTACCATTAATTGAGTCCCTAGACACCATTTGCAACATCCTATAGGTCAAGATCATGTCCCCTACATTGCTTGTTGTCCCAACTCCGAGGATCCATCATGAAATTTAGATATTTAAAACAGTAAATCTTTCCTCTACATGAAGCAAAGAAATGCGGCTAGCTGAATCCACTTTTATCCCACTTCCAGCATAGGCAAAAGGGAAAGGAAGGTCAAGTCTAATGCCTTGACCCACCTGGGCAGCAACGCAGGAGAACACCTAAGGTCTTATCCATGGCCAGTATGATAATTGAATATCAGAGGAGATGACTTGGCTGGATTTTCCACAAGGAGTGAAGATCCTCACTTACTTGTCACTTATACTATTGTTATGATTTCCAATTGTCAAGTGTACAACTACGCTGGTAAGTTATTTTTGGGTCTATCTGGCTCACCCTATATAGCGCCACCCTCTGGAGCTACTAAAAAATGGGGATGAATGAACACTGAGAGAAAGTCCAAAAGTGCTCAATTACGTGAGGGCTTGAGTTTTCTTTTAGACAACAATGGCTGTATGGTTCCAAAAGCTCATTTTTCAGGGGGTACTGATGGTTGGAGAATATGAAATTATGTTCCTTTATCATCCTGGTTATCTGCACCAGGAAATTGCCAATGATCAGGGCCTGGATGTGATGCACTTTGAATATTTCTGAATAGTCACGCCTCCAGCTGCACAATACAATGGTTTTCCTATCCTTGGAGTGTGTCCCCAAAAATGCTCGAAGAGGTCATAGCTTCCAAAGTCCCACTGCATGGGGACCATGTTCAGCGATAGCCATTTGGAGTGAATGCTCGTACTGGGGTGGGGGGTGTCCGAAGTCTTCATCACCCTTATTTGTAATTCCCACTTGCTAATTTTCTCTGAGGTGGTGACGAGGTTGAGGACACACTCCACTGTATTTCCTATTGGAGAGCCTACTTCATGGGAGGTGAGGAGAACAAGAATGATTCTCTCCAAGTCCCCTCATACAACAATGTTACCAGCACATAGGGGGATTGTGGGCAAGGGTGAGCACAGAAAGCACATAAAGTCCTTTGGCAGTAGGAAACCATGCAGAAAGGAATCCTTGAGCATGAAACACATATGCAGGGAAGGACACGTGGCTGAATCAATAGACAGACGAGTGGTTGAGCCCAGTGTGCTTATTGCATCCAACACTATACCTTTTTGTAATTTTATGCTAACAGAGATGCAAATTCATTATAATTAATACATTTCACAAGAGTTTGAAGGTTCCAGGGTTTCAAACCATAGTCCTATCATAATATTAGTTGGTTAAGGTTTGTTTATGGTTAATCTATTCCAAAACAATGCTTGCTTATAAGAGCAATCTTAATAGTTTATGGTTGAACTTGGGTTCATCTTACATTGTTAATAATTCAACTACATTTCAGGATCATTTGGACTCTGAACAAGAGACTGAGACTAATATTGTGTAGTCAATAATGGAAAATGGTAAAGAAAATGATACTTTACTTTATGTAACTGATTTAACTAACAACCCAAGCTATGAAAGCATTTTTCAAAGCAATTCTCTGAACCTAACCTTAGTGACTCTCAATTAATTCGTTTAAGAAATTATTTCAAGGTCTCTTTGTTTAATTAGTGTGTTTTTTTAGTACTTAAGAGAACAATGGTAATTATTTCAAGTTTTATTTGTTTCAGTAATGGCTCTTCCACTTTCATTTGCACACAACCAGGGGAGAAGATGAGCTGATTCAATAGACAGACGAGTGGTCAACGCTATAACTTTCTGTAATTTTATGCTAACAGAGATGCAAATTCATTATAATTATTACATTTCACAAGATTTTGAGTGCTTAATATTAAAAAACTTATTAACAATGTTAGTTGGTTAAGGTTTGTTTATTTCAATAGTTGTGCTTAATTTATGGTTAATCTATTCCAAAACAGTGCTTGCTTATAAGGGAAATCTTAATAGTCTGTGGTTAAACTACGGGTATTTTTACATTGTTAATAATTCAATTACATTTCAGGACCATTTGGACTCTCGATCCAAATCTATGAAAGCAAATTTTAAATCAATTCTCTGAACCAAACCTTAGTGACTCTCAATGAATTTGTTTAAGAAAGTATTTCAAACTCTGTTTCTTTAATTAGCATGTTTTTTTAGTACTTAAGAGAAGAATGGTAATTATTTTAGGTTTTATTTGTTTCATTAAATCTATTATTTCAAGTTTTATTTGTCCATTCAGCTTTTAATGTTGTATGAAACATTTAAAAATGATTACAACTCTTGGCATTTGTTTCCTTTTTTTTTAAGACTATCGTTAGGTGGGTAGTTATTAGGGAGGTGTTTGTTCATGAAATATGTTACAAGCAGGGGTTTTAAAACTTTAAAACTTACCAATATGTAATAGTTCTAGAACTACCCTAATGACAATAGTTTCTAAAGTGATAGAAAATCCTTTCCTTATGTAATGATACTAATAGTTAATCATTTGCTTCCATAAGGACTTAAAAAATAGTCATGCAACCCATAGTAAATACCACAAAGGGCTTTAAATTTTATTTCTATTTTTTGTTATAGTTATAGTTAGGTATTTAAATTATGTTTTTACCCCAAAGGATTTTAAATTATGTTTATTTTAAATTATCAACCTTTACTACAAAGCCTGACCTCAAGGGATTAATATAATTCAACTATGACCTCCCTAAATTTGGAGAAATCTTCACATATGATTCACTACCACTTGCATTAACTTAAGTTACCATAATCTTTGAAGTGTGCATGTGCGTATATATATATATGAGAGAAAGGGTCAATGATTTTTTATTCACGTAAGCTAACCTTTGTGACTTACCTTGGGAGACTGCATATTAATAGTGTGTTTTGAAATTTAAGGTAAAGACATTTATAACTGTTGTGTTTTGGGGTTTTGATTTTTGATTATAAATTTTACAAGAAGTAAGAAAAATTAACTGACATCAACCTAAAATTAACACATACAATGAATATGCTGAATATTTGCAAATAATAATAAATGTCAAGTTCCTATAACCCGCAACCCGAAAATTGCGGTATGCGGGTTTCGGGAAAGATTAGACAGTTTGACACATAATACTTACATAAATTATCCTACATCCCGCAACCGCAAATATCAAGATGTGGGTTGCGGGTTCAATTGAATACAACTTTATGTATTTTGTCTTCCCGCTAAATTGCAAGATCCTGCAACCCAAAAAATGCAGGATGCGGGTTTCGGGAAACATTACAGGGATGACACACAATACTTACAAAACCCATCCCGCATCCCGCATCCCGCAAAAAAAATGCGGGATGTGGGTTTCAAGAAAGATTAGAGGGATGACACATAATACTTACCAAATTTCTCCTGAATCTCGCAACGGCAAATTTCGAGATGCGAGTTGTGCGACGAAAATTCGTGCAAATAATAAATATCAAGCTCCCGCAACCCAGATTGCGGGATGCGAAATGAAATAATATTTGCAATATCTCGTTATGCAACTGCATCCCACCAGGTTTAATCTCGACCGTCCATTTTTTTTAATCCTGCTTTCCTAATTTGACACGTGTAAAATATATATATAGGCTGGTCTTTTACAATTTATTTACCATTTTTTACTGTTGTGAATTACTGCACTGCGTGAATTATTATGCTGCATGAATTTTACCAGGAAACTTCATCACAATCTAGTTTGATTACAGGTTAGTATTTTGGTCATTTCTTCATTCAATTTATTACTGTAGTCAATCCTGAATTAGTTTTAATTTTCGTTTCTTGTTGTTTTTTCTTTTAAACAAAGTTTTTCCAATTTGCAACAATGGCAAGATCTACTCGCTGCAAAAACCTAGAAAAGGATATGTTCACCAAGGATCCGAACTTTGGTATTTTCTCGGATACCAATGGAAAAATCACTGAAACCTACCAAATTGAATGGTCTAGGGTTTATGAAATTTTTGACAATGACAATTTTTTTGATATTCAAGACAACCAGTTGCTTATGAAAGAATAAGGGATTCTAGACTTCATTCTATTGCTACTAGACCTGCTATCCTCCCATACAATGACGTGGTCAAATGGATAGTAGAACATGCAGACTCGAAAGCCTGTTCTTTGAACAATAGTAGAGGGTTAGATATAGCCAATTTCATCCCCGAGGTATTTACGAAGGCTTATGCCCTTAAACCGGTAAGACAACCCCTTAATGTATAGTTTGCAACAGCCTCCAAAAGTAGGCTCAATTTCAAAGAAATGTTAAAATCATGGATGCACCAACCTTGTAAATTCTCGAAGAGTTTTAACGAACTTTACCCTATTACCTAGTTCAAATAACCCTATTCCTTATTCGCAACTATGTTATGCATACTGTATGCCCTTCCTAATTGTTATGTGTTCAAGTCTGAATGGGCTTCAGTAGCTCATCATGTTTTAACAATCAATGATTATTTCCTGTGGGCATCCATGTTGTTGTTATAACTCAAAATTTCTATCCAAGAGTACCAGAAGGCCACTGATAGAAAGAAACCCAATTTCTTCTTTTCAGCCTTCATTTATGATATATTATGTGATGAGCTCGAATATCCTAATTTGGGATGGAAATGGAGTTTTTCGCCCCCCCACCCCCCCTGGTGCCCATTTATTATTCAGAAATGTGGAATACTAACTATGCACCCAGGTTCTATGATATATGTCAACACTTCCTTGGCACCATCTATTTTTCAATATTCAAGAATGAAGCTCCTGCATTTTCACCTGAAGCCACAGGTTTGATTGGTATAATGAGTGACCGATATGTTGGTGAGAATTTTTCGTACATCAGAATTTGGGGTAGCAACACTGTTCATATGATACCCAGAATTGTCCCTGATAGGTTGGTTCTAGAAGAAGTGGCTTTCCAAATTGCCAACGATGGGGTTTACAGGAAGCTGATTGGCCCTAAGAAAAAAATTTGGCCCAAATTCCCTTTGCACCTTGGATCGTTGGTTATTCCAACTTCAACCTTGGCTGTAGTATTGGGTGAACATATAGAGTCCTTGAAGCTTGGTTTTGCCACCAAGATAAAACACTATCCCAAGAGATGCCTCGATTCCCACTTTAAGCAGTACCATATCAAAATTAATTATTATGCATGAGGAAATTCCCGACGATTCTATTTATCAGGGTGTTAGTACATTTTCTGAAGTGTTGGGGAGAGCCAAAAGCAAGGATGATAAATCCCACATCTTGCAGCATCAAAAGGAACTGAATGAGAGGATTCAGTGTTACAGGGCACTGCAAATTGGCCTCTTGGAGAAAGTAAGAAAGGACAGAGAAGAAAAGGAAGCTGAAGCAACGAAAAAATCATTAATGGAAATTTTTCCGGATGAAGACAAGGGAAAAGGTCTAATGGAAGACCTTCCAAAGGTACCAGTTAGGGAGCAGGTCAAAGCCTTAATACTTACGTCAACACAGTCAAAACAAAATCTAGAAATGATGACCTCTATGTTGAATACTCAGGCAGTTACAGCTGCTATGACTTTTACTGATATCCCGGTGATTGCCGTAGTCAATCAGCCAAGTGATAATGAAGAAATAGTTGAACAAAAACCATTCAAAATATTGAAGGTGAAGGCTTATTCCTCCACAACTTCTATTATCGATTTGGTTGATTCAGACTTAGAAGAAGAGGTGATAGCCTTTGCATGTGTCACTGAAGAGGTGGATCAATATTTGCAATCATTCACAGATCTATTGGATGGTGTTGGTAAGAAATATTTTATCCCTGTTTCTATAGTTTCACAATCTTCATCTATTTCTATGTGTTCGCATTCAACATTTCTCCTTTCATCCATCCATACTTTATCTACCTTGCCTGCAGGAGGACACATATCACCTGCACTATCTCAATTGTATCAGGATTTGATATCTACACCTTAATATGTCACATCTGATACTGTGCAAACCTCCATCTCACTACCTGTTATTTCAGAAGCACCAATTTGCAAGATTCCATTACACCAACCGTCAGTTACTCTATCAACGTTGTCTTGTAGTGAAAAGATTTTGGTGTCTTTTTCACCACTTTCAGCTGTCAATCTCCATTTTCCATCTTCCGAATCTTCAACCCCACTCTCGTCTTCAATCATTCAAATAGATTTTGCTCAAAACATTTCAGAAGCACCAATTTTGAAGATTCCCCTAGAGCTATCATCAGTTACTCCATCAACATCATCTAGTACTGAAAAGGTTTTGGTGTCTTCTTCACCACTTCCAGCTCTCAATCTCCACTTCTCATCTTTGGAATCTTCAACCGTACTTCTCTCTTGTATCCCTGAAATAGCCCCTGTTCAAAACAATTTTCAAGCACCAATTTTCAAGATTCTCGTACATGTACCCGTAGTTAATTTGTCAACATCATCTAAACCTGAAAAAGATTTAGTGTCTTCGTCACCACTTGCAGCTAACAATCTGCACTTGCCATCTTTCGAATCTTCAACACTACTCTTCTCTTCAATCCCTGAAATAATCCAAGTTCAAAACATTTTTCCTTTGAGTACTCACATTACCATGACCATGCCCTCTCCTATCATTATTCAAACATCCTCTTTGGTGTCTACAATGATTGACACATCTGGATCCATTGATCCAAGAGATGAATTTGATGAAGACATTGTTGTCTCTCTTGGAGAATATTATTATAGCAAACCTGATAAATCAGTGATCAGAAAGGGCAAAAAGAGGGCTAGGGATCAAAGTGGGATGGAAGTATCTGTTTTTTAGCAAGTACTTTGGACTCGGCAGTCCAGTGACCCACAGCTAGATGTAGCAGATATAGATGCTGCTTTGGGTGCATTCACAGGTGCCAATATCCATGTTGTTAGCAATTTAAACAAGGAGTTTGACAGAAGGAAAGAAGAGATAACCCACTTGAAGGAAGAACTTGAGAAGAGTAAAAGGGAACATGATGATCATGTTGCTGATCTTATGAAGACATCTAAGGATAAGCACAATGAACTATAGGTCAAAAGTGTATTTCTTCAGGTTGAGCTACAAAATGAAAAGACTTCAAATGTTGCATTTACACAGAGGATAGCTTCACTTGAAAAGCAATGTGAAGATGCAACTGCAAGTGCAGCTTCCTCTTCATTCTCCATGTTTTCACAAGAATAATTTAAGGAGTTGGCTATCAAGATAAATGAGGACCATTATGAGTTAATGACTGAATTGTTTCACCATTTAAATGATATTTATGAAACGTATATTACTTTTGGTCAGATGGCCGTTGTACTTGAAGATCACGTGGAAAAGAGAGAGAAAGCTTCAAAGGATTTTGATGAGATTGTGGACTGGAAAAGGTACATGAAGGATCATTTAGAAGAGGATCCTTTCTTGCAGGATTGTAGGTTTACAAAGAACAGGTTGGAAATCAACATTATCCCTCCATATTGAAAGCATGGTAGGGTTGTGAATATTTAGAAGAGGATCATTTCTTGCAGGATTGTAGGTTTTCTGTCCATTTGTATCAATGAATAATGAAGAAGTAGCTTGCAGCTCATATGGAAAACCATAGCGACATTGAACAGATGTTCCTTTTTTACGAAGGCAAGTTGACTCTGAACATTTGGTTTGCCTTTGAACAAAATTGACAAGTTCTTCACAGTCAGCTGAGTAGCTTGATGCAAATATTGATGGTGATGCAAGACTGCATGGATCATTTGTAGTAGAACGTTGTGATTGAGATGTGGACAACTGGGAATTACGAGGATTCCAAGCTGTATGTCAAAAAACGTTTTTGTAGCTTCAACTGCAACATTGTCTTCCCAATCTAACGTGTCCATATTTGGTGCATTTTCTAACCAAATAAAACCATGAATGTGTGTGGACCCTCTATTTTTCCATTCATATCTAGATGGGAGGGAAAAACATATATTAGAAATAAATTGTATAAAGTAAAAAATAAATAGAGAAAAATAGGAAGGAATAGATGGTATAATACCTGCACCAATAACCGGTTATATGAAAACCTTTTTGAAGCGCCTATTCAAGAAATGTTTTGAATCTATTGTGCATGTATTGTGATGTAATATCTGGATTTGATATGATGTTGTGAACCTTCCATTGATAAGCTTGAGCTGAATCATTAGGACCTTTACCAGGCATTAGAGCATGCAAATCTGGCCATTTTGTGTCAACTGCACTAAGGGTGAAGAAGAATGTTGGTGTACCTTGTTGATTGATCATATTTGTCAGTTCAGCTCTACTTTTGTTCCAATATGATCATGTTCTACGTAATGAAGAACCAAATCTTGCAACCCAGTCACCAATTTTATCATTTTGCATGTCTTGCAATTGGTTGACAAGCTCATGTACTGTCGGAGGTAGTGTATCTTCAATATTTTTTTTGACAAAAACAAAGGCAGTACTATTACTTTGATGACACATAATTAGATTGTATATGTAGTATCGGAAGCGAGGATGTTGGTCAAATCTGTTGTCGTGATAGCAAATAAGGTGAAGTGCATATTCATGCATATCAACTTGATGAATGCATGGTTGTAATAACATTGTTGTACCTGTGGGAAACAAAGTTGGAAAAGCCATGGAAAGAAGGCCTTCTGTGTTGTACTCATTGATAGGGGACATTTCTATAGGGGGCCAATCAATGGAAGGTGGTAGTGGGATATTTGGTATGTGTAACAATTGTCTAATTTCTTCAACCTTAGTTCTATCATTGGTTTGTGTTGAAATAAATAGTGACGGGGATTGCAATTCATAGGGTTCAAATGAATTTGGTGGTTGATCTGTACAGGACAAGATTTGCGTATGGGATAATGTAGCATTGCTATTAAGATGTGGAATCAAAGGTGAAATGTCTTCTGAAACAAGTGACAAAGAAGCTAATGCAATTGGGTTGATTTGTACATCCTTGTAGTATGGGTTGTTTTCCATTTTGAATTGAAAGGCAGCAAGAACATGTGTTCGACTAACAAACAGTTCATATGGTTTGTTTGTAGAATTGAATTTCCGAACCACGAGGATGTCAAGTTATGATACTAAATGCAGTAGGTATGTCACAATGTTGGAAATGTCTTGGGGCAAGCAAATAGTATGACCGGAGTATTTATATTGACCACCACGAGCATGTGTCACTTGCAATATGGGGTTAGATTGACTAATGAGCATCTCTTCAACCTTTGTAAGTACTGCAAGGAAAGTTGGTTGGTTTCCCGGATCCATATTGTTTTCCAATGAAAAGCCATTCCCTTTTCGTTCTAGAATACAACGTGAACAAGTGTATGCTTCATGGAACATTTTTGTTACAATACCAGGGTAACATTCTTTGCAAATTGAGCAAACATGCATATCAACTAGTTGGTCCATTTTTTTACGAAATCATTTATGTGCATCATTGAGGTGGTTGTTCAATGGATTTGGTACAGGAGATGGAAGTGAAGCTGAGTCGACAAGTTCTATAATAGAATTTGAAGAAGACATATCCAGACGCATATGAGTAGCCCTGTAAAGAAGACGTTGTTTCTTGTTGTTTTTATCTCTGTTTTGTGCATATAAAACTCTTCTTCGTGCATTGGCTTGTTCCTTGTCATGATTTGGTATAATTCCCACAAGATAATTGTAAACTTGTTAAACATCTAGAAGATTTGATTGTTGGCAGGGACACATTTTGTACATGTATTAACTGGAAACTATGTGGATATAAAGCAAGATAAAAAACAAAATGGTTAATTCATTACATATGGGGAAGTAAGAATGTAGCTTAAAATAATATAACTGGAGTAAATTTTGTTTTTCAAGTTGTAACTTGATAATTGTAAAAAAATGGAATTATAGAAGAACAAAGTGTAGTGTCACAAAGTATATATGAAAAAAAAAGTAACTGTAATTATTGTTATGTACAGGGTAATCAAAAGTTGTGCCCAGAAACAAGAGAACAAAGTTGTGCATTTTATAAAAAACAAGATAGAAAAATAGTAATGTATTTAAAAACTACCGTATAGGTTTTTTCACCAATTTGCATAAGAAATGGTGGGTGATAGCCTATACATTAGAAGTATGAAATTGCAAGAAAGTGGTACTATAAGAGAGTAAAAAAATTACCCTGCTATATTGAACAATGAAAGAATGAGTTAAAATTCAGAATTGAAAGCATTCATTATAAACAATGAAGAATGGTTAAGTACCAAGTTGAAAAAACTTATATATTTATGTGTCCATCTGAAATTGTCATTTATGTGTTTTCAACCATGACAATTACAACTTTTAGCTGTGCAGCTCCGCAGAAGGTCTCTGTTTTAACTGAAAGAGTAAGAATTAATTTTTTGTTGCAGATCCTCTACACTATTTCATCAAGTGATGTTGTTTCAATTGAGAGAAGACACAGATCTTTTGCAGAAATTCCCATGAGTTGATTTGCAGCATCATCAAATGCTATCACACCATGAATGGATCCGGTAACATCTTCCAAGTCAACCTTTAGTATATATCGGTAGTCACATTCAAAAAACTCTCCATCACATTTAGCACAATGCCAAATGTCTCCAACTTTCTGAGCAATCTTTTTCATGCATTGTATTCCGTCAACGAAAAGAGGGCATGCAATGAAATAAAAGTCATCCATGTTAACATTTGTGATGGTTGCTACAAGAGAGTACCAAACAACTTTTTCAGATGATTGAATAGTTTGCGGGTCCTTGATGGTAGTGACTTTACGAGAACTAGAGTGAGAGGCATTGAAATTTCAGCTTAGCGATGGTGATGTTGAACGAAATCCATTTTCATGAAACCAGTTTTGGAGAATTGAAGTTTGTTCAATATCTAGGTTTATAAAAACCGTAGTGTTGGAAAAAGTTCCAACAGTTTTTCCATTAAATTCTGTAACGCGGCCACCTTTGATTGCTACAACTGGAGGCATAGGTAAACCACAGAGGTTGGCAAGTTCGTCTCCAATTTGGTAATGGTCACCCCAAATTGTTATGTCAATGCTATTTCTTGATATGTCATGGAGTCCAATAGTGTGCCTAACAGTCTCAAAACCATCTCATTTTAGTATTGGGGATGTTGGAGAAACTGAAATTACAAGGCCAACAAGGTCCACCATGGAATTGACATGTATAGTTTGTATCTCATGAATAGTTTTAAAGTTAAAGCGAAAAAAAGGTATTAAGGGCTATTCATTTAAGCATGGTTGGATGGTTGGGGAGGAACCTAGGAAAATCTCATTATGGCTTTTCAAATTGTTGAAAATTGGATTGGATGCTTTCACTGTGCCATTTGATACTATGTACACTATTCCTATATGTATTTGGTCATACAAAGAGAGTGCCAATTCATTGAATGCAGATATATGTATTTCATCATGTGAAGCATTAACAATGTCAAATCCAAAGGTTTTTCCAGACCCTCGTTGG
This sequence comes from Pseudotsuga menziesii, assembly GCA_001517045.1. Lineage (NCBI taxonomy): Eukaryota > Viridiplantae > Streptophyta > Pinopsida > Pinales > Pinaceae > Pseudotsuga > Pseudotsuga menziesii. The sequence continues at coordinate 384,234 of LPNX010778745.1, read as the reverse complement.
TTTCCATATTCATGTAGCTTTGTCTTGGCAATAACTCAACCTTGAATGTTCCATACTTTTCTAGAATAGGTTAGTGATGTGAATGGAATAGTGGATGCATCCAAACTCGGGTTATCATCTACTGAGCTAGGATTCACTGGAACAGAGGAACAACTCTGTGAGGGAGAAGGTACATGTAAGTGGTAAGGTGCAAGATCTCCAATAATTGTTGCATCCATTGTGACAAATTCGAGTGCAAGCAATGCGATAGTCCTGTGAGAAGATGTCAGAGTTGAATAGGATATAAAAACCTTGGATGCATGAACAGTGTGAAAATGTTTAAGTGGACAAAGACAAAATGGAAACTAAACATACGCTACACTATGTACAATGTTTGTTGTACACTTGGTAAGTTTGATTATAGATCCTTCTTTCAGTTGTCCAGTTTTTACAAGACTACTATATATAGTTGGAAGTAATATCTCATGCTTGTGAAGCCCATCTGAGATAGAAATTCGGAATTGAATAGATGATGAGTTTAGTGAGTTCACTTGGTTTAACGAGGATACTTGTACGAGCGGGAAAATGTTGACATCACCATGCAGAAAGAGTGATATAAAGTCTTTAGTTAGCATACTCTCAATAGTATGACAGTTTTTTTTTCATGTGAAATGAAATAAGGCAAGAACAAAAAAAAATCGCAATGTCACATATTCATGTGATCCAATGACAAAAAATACTTACAGATATGACACTTTTTTTTTCCAGTTGAACTTACACCAAGGGGGAATATTGAGATTTGGGGTGTACCAATATGTATGTTTTTTTATCTCTACCTATGAGCATGAGACAAGCACTGTCGAGATTGATTCTATGGCAGTTGTTCAAAATTTGAAATAAAAATTAATAGATTAATTTGTGTCGTATTTCAATTTTTCACTATAAATATTGTAATTCTTAATTGTATTCATTTAGTATTCTTCATACACTATATAGATTAATATATAATTCACTATCCCACAATCCGCATCCCGCGATGCGGGGTACGAGACTACTAAATAATGTTTCCTTCACCACCCTCATCCCGCAACCCGCATCCCGCAATTGCGGGGCGCGGGATCCGGGAAATGCGGGATGCGGGGTATAGGATTACTAAATAATATTTCATTCACCACCCGCATCTCGTAGTCCACATCCCGTAATTGCAGGGCACGGGATCCGGGATTACAAAATAGCGGGATGCACGATTACAAAAATGCGGGATGTGCAATTACAAAATAGAGAAGTTTTAATTTCCCTTTTGGCAATGCACAATCCCACAAAATGTGGGTTGTGGGTTGCGGAAACAAAAAATAAAAATCCTAAATCAAACCACAAGACAAAAAGTGGAAAACTAAATATTATTTTTGTGAAAGAAATTTATACAAAAAACAATCGTCGATGACAACGCAAGGATTCAACTGTTTTGAACGTACTTGTAAAACTCCAGTCTACTATTTAGTCTAGTTAAGCCCAGTTTACATTTGCAAAATAGCGTAATATAACTATGGATCGGTGGTACTCTCTACTCTTCCATCAGTAATATAACTATTTACAGGACAGATGGTGTCCTATAAATTTAAAGAAACTGGAAATTGTAAAGTGTAAATGAAGTGCACCAAAATCAATATGTGGTTACCTTCAGGTGTGTTTATATGCAATAAAGCAAAGACGTTTGTCGTTTGTGGCTTTAGAGTTCCTTTTAGGTATAAATGTATCAAATTTTGTATTGCCGGGAAAAAAAATATGAGGCAATACATAAAAAACTAATAATCAGACAAAGCAGGAATAACAGCAAAACAAAGAAAGGGTGATTGACCATCTCATGGAACACCATTGCTTTATTTGGTTGAACTAAAACAAAGCAAGGATTATGTCATTCGATTTCAGTCAAAGTAGCAATAACAACAAAACAAAGAAAGGGTGTTTGATCATCTCATAATCAGGCTAAATGAATATTCAAAAAATTTAAGCAGACTAAAGGAATACTTGCAAATTTAAAGAAACTGCAAACTGCAAAAGAAAATACATTAATTACTAATAATCAGACAAAACAACAATAATAGGAAAACAAAACAGGGGTGTTTGACCATCTTATAATCAGACTAAATGAATCTTCAAAAAATTTAGGCAGACTAAAGGAATACCTACAAATTTAAAGAAACTGCAAACTATGAAGTGTAAATGAAGCACACCAAAATCAATATGTGGTTACCTGAAGGTCTGTTTATATGTGCAAAGCAAAGGCGGCGCAACAGCAAATGTGGCAAATGCAGTATTGTAACATGATTTTGAAGATCACCATAAGTTGAGCAAAGATGAATATATTGACCCATGTTTGAATCATATGACAAGCTTTCTTGCATTAATTGAGCAACACTGCATTGATGAAACATTAATGGCAGTGGATAAAGGGACATGGGTAAACTGTATTCAATTCAATGAAGCGCCAGTAAAACGGAAGCTTGACCAAATTGTGAGCATAAAGACAGAAAACTCGTACATAATAGCGTCTGCTAAACCCAAAATAAATGGTGAAGCGAAACTCCACAAAATTGTCGGCAATGAGTTTCTCGAATCGAGATAAATGAACCATGGGCAAGGACAATAAAATCATGTACAAAAAATCACTTGGACCGGTGGTTTAGGACAACAGATGGAAGAGTAGAGAATACACACAAACCATCTGTCACAAAAACACAGTAAACAACAACTATAAAGAACGACCTGCAACTGGCAACCAATCCATCAATCCATTCACTTGCAGCAACGGTCGTAACACAGAGGACACCAATAGTCTACGGGACAGAAGTTTGGTTATAGAGATGGAAGAATCGGGGACCCAAATAAAATGTATTAGCTAAACACCAACTTGAAATAATGACCTGCAATTGCTAATCAATCCATCAATCCATTCACGTGCAGCAATGGTCGTAACATAGAGGACACCAATGGTCTACGGGACAGAAGTTCACCATTCGAGATTGCAGAATCGGGACCCAACTAAAACACAGAAGAAAAAAGTTCTGATTGATTAACACACCACTTGTCCACGATCCATTGGCTGATCCGACACGACACCTGTCGAAGTGTGAATGGCCAAGGAGACGAGGAATTTTCTGAGACTATGTCTCCATAGGGAAAACGCCTTCAGCGTTAATTGGAGAAACTAAAATTACAAGGCCAACAAGGTCCACCATGGAATTGACAAGTATAGTTTGTATCTCATGAATAGTTTTAAAGTTAAAGCAAAAAAAGGTATTAAGGGGTATTCATTTAAGCATGGTTGGATGGTTGAGGAGGAACTTAGGAAAATCTCTAGTATGGCTTTTCAAATGGTTGAAAATTGGATTCGATGCTTTCACTATGCCATTTGATACTATGTACACTATTCCTATATGTATTTGGTCATACAAAGAGAGTGCCAATTCATTGAATGCAAATATATGTATTTCATCGTGTGAATTATTAACAATGTCAAATCCAAATATTTTTCTAGATCCTCGTTGGTTTCCATATTCATGTAGCTTTGTCTTGGCAATAACTCGACCTTGAATGTTCCATACTTTGCTAGAACAGGTTAGTGACGTGAATGGAATAGTTGATGCATCCAAACCAGAATTATCATCTACTAAGCTAGGATTCACTGGAACAGAGGAACAACTCTGCGAGGGAGATGGTACAGGTAAGTGGTAAGGTGCAAGATCTCCAATAATTGCTGCATCCATTGTGACATCTTCGAGTGCAAGCAATTCGATAGTCCTATGAGAAGAAGTATGTTAGAGTTGAATAGGATATAAAAACCTTGGATGCATGAACAGTGTGAAAATGATTAAGTGGACAAAGACAAAATGGAAATTAAACATACGTTACACTATGTACAATGTTCGATGTACACTTGGTAAGTTTGATTATAGATCCTTCTTTGAGTTGTCCAGTTTCTACAAGGCTACTATATATAGTTGGAAATAATATCTCATGCTTGTGAAGCCCATCTGAGATAGAAATTCGGAACCGAATAGATGATGAGTTCAGTGAGTTCACTTGGTTTAATGAGGAGACTTGTACCAGCGGGAAAATGTTGATAGCACCATGCAGTAAGAGTGATATAGAATCTTCAGTTAGCATACTCTCCATAGTGTGACAGTGTGTTTTTCCTGTGAAATGAAACAGGGCAAGAACAAAAAAAAATCACAATGTCACATATTCATCTGATCCAATGACAAAAAATACTTGCAGATATGACACATTTTTTTCCAGTTGAACTTACACCAAGGGGGAATATTGAGATTTGGGGTGTACCAAGATGTATTTTTTTTTATCTCTACCTATGAACATGAGACAAGCACTATCGAGATTGATTCTATGGAAGTTGTTCAAAATTTGAAATAAACATTAATAGATTAATTTGTGTCATATTTCAATTTTTCACTATAAATATTGTAATTCTTAATTTTATTCATTTAGTCTTCTTCATACAATATATAGATTAATATATAATTCACTATCTCGCAACCCACATCCCGCAAATGTGGGATGCAGGATGTGGGGTACGGGACTACTAAATAATGTTTCCTTCACCACCCTCATCCCGCAACTCGCATCCCACAATTACGGGTTGCGGGATCCTGGAAATGCGGGATGCGGGGTATGGAATTACTAAATAATATTTCATTCACCTCCCTCATCCTGTAGCCCGCATACCACAATTGTGGGGCGCGGGATCTGGGATTACAAAATATCAGGATGCGCGATTATAAAAATGTGGGATGCACGATTACAAAATAGAGAAATTTTAATTTTCCTTTCGGCAATGTGCAATCCCACAAAATGCGGGTTGCGGGTTGCAGAAACACACAATAAAAATCCTAAATCAAACCACAAGACAAAAAGCCGAAAACTGAATACTGTTTTTGTGAAAGAAATTTATATGAAAAACAATCGTCGGTGATAGCACAAGGATTCAACTGTTTCGAACGTGCTTGTAAGACTCCAGTCTACTATTTAGTCCAGTTTAGCCCATTTTACGTTTGCAAAATAGCATAGTATAACTATGGACCGGTGGTATTCTCTACTCTTCCATCGGTAATATAACTGTTTACAGGATCGCTGGTGTCCTGTAAATTTAAAGAAACTGGAAACTGTAAAGTGTAAATGAAGCGCACCAAAATCAATATGTGGTTACCTTCAGGTGTGTTTATATGCAATAAAGCAAAGGCGTTTGCCCTTTGCGGCTTTAGACTTCCTTTCAAGGATAAACGTATCGAATTTTGTATTGCCAGGAAAAAAAATGAGGCAATACATAAACAACTAATAATCAGACAAAGCAAGAATAACAACAAAACAAAGCAAGGGTGTTTGACCATCTCATGGAACACCCTTGCTTTATTTGGTTGAACTAAAACAAAGCAAGGATTATGTCATTCTCTTTTAGTCAAAGCATCAATAACAGCAAAACAAAGCAAGGCTGTTTGATCATCTCATAATCAAACTAAATGAATATTCAAAAAATTTAAGCAGACTAAAGTAATACTTGCAAATTTAAAGAAACTGCAAACTGTAAAGAAAATACATTAATAACTAATAATTAGACAAAGAAGCAATAACAAGAAAACAAAGCAGGGGTGTTTGACCATCTTATAATCAGACTAAATGAATCTTCAAAAAATTTAGGCAGACTAAAAGAATACCTCCAAATTTAAAGAAACTGCAAACTGTGAAGTGTAAATGAAGCGCACCAAAATCAATATGTGGTTACCTGAAGGTATGTTTATATGTGCAAAGCAAGCGGCAGTGCAACATCAAATGTGGCAAATGCAGTATTGTAACATGCTTTTGAAGATCGCCATAAGCTAAGCAAAGATGAAGATATTGAACCATGTCTGAATCATATGACAAGATTTCTTGCATTAATTGAGCTACAATGCATTGATGAAACATTAATGGTTGTGGATAAAGGAACATGGGAAAACTGTATTCAATTCAATGAAGCACTAGTAAAACAAAAGCTCGACCAAATTATGAACGTAAAGACAGAAATCTCATCCAGAATAGTGTCTGCTAAACCCAAAATAAATGGCGAAGCGAAACTCTGCAAAATCGTCGGTAATGAGTTTCTCGAATCGAGATAAATGAACCGCGGGTAAGGATAGTAAAATCATGTACAAAAAATCGTCCGGACCAGTGGTTTAGGACACCAGATGGAAGAGTAGAGAATACACGCAAACCATCTATCAGGAAAACACAGTAAATGACAACGGTAAAGAACGACCCGCAACTAGAAACCAATTCATCAATCCCTTCACTTGCAGCAACAGCCGTAACACAGAGGACACCAGCGGTCTACGGGACAAAAGTTCACCTATCGAGATGGCAAAATCAAGGACCCAAATAAAATGTATTAGCTAAACACCAACTCCAAAGAACAACCTGCAACTGCCAATCAATCCATCAATCCATTCACGTGCAGCAACGGTCGTAACATAGAGGACACTAGCAGTCTACGGGACAAAAGTTCGCCATTTGAGATTGGAGAATTGGGACCCAACTAAAATGCAGAAGAATTTTTTTTTGATTGATCAGCACACCACTTGTCCACGATCCATTGGCTAATCTGACATGACAACTGTCGAAGTGTGAATGGCCACGGAGATGAGGAATCTTCTGAGACTACGTATCCAAAGGGAAAACGCCTTCAGCGTTAATTTGAGAAACTGAAATTACAAGGCCAACAAGGTCCACCATGGAATTGACAGGTATAGTTTGTATCTCATGAATAGTTTTAAAGTTAAAGCAAAAAAATGTATTAAGGGGTATTCATTTAAGCATGGTTGGATGGTTGAGGAGGAACCTACGAAAATCTCATTATGGCTTTTCAAATGGTTGAAAATTGGATTGGATGCTTTCACTGTGTCATTTGATACTATGTACACTATTCCTATGTGTATTTGGTCATACAGAGAGAGTGCCAATTCATTGAATGCAGATATATGTATTTCATCATGTGAAGCATTAACAATGTCAAATCCAAATTTTTTTCCAGACCCTCGTTGGTTTCCATATTCATGTAGCTTTGTCTTGGCAATAACTTGACCTTGAATGTTCCCTACTTTGCTAGAACATGTTAGTGATGTGAATGTAATAGTTGATGTAGCCAAAGCAGGGTTATCATCTACTGAGCTAGGATTCACTGGAACAGAGGAACAACTTTGCGAGGGAGAAGGTACAAGTAAGCGGTAAGGTGCAGGATCTCCAATAATTGTTACATCAATTGTGACAACTTCGAGTGCAAGCAATGCAATAGTCCTGTGAGAATAAGTATGTTAGAGTTGAATATGATATAAAAACCTTGGATGCATGAACAGTGTGAAAATGATTAAGTGGACAAAGACAAAATGGAAATTAAACATACATTACACTATGTACAATGTTCGATGTACACTTGGTAAGTTTGATTATAGATCCTTCTTTGAGTTGTCTAGTTTCTACAAGACTACTATATATAGTTGGAAGTAATAGCTCATGCTTGTGAAGCCCGTCTGAGATAGAAATTCGGAACCAAATAGATGATGAGTTTAGTGAGTTCACTTGGTTTAACAAGGAGACTTGTACCAGTGGGAAAATGTTGACAGCACCATGCAACAAGAGTGATATAGAATATTTAGTTAGCATACTCTCCATAGTGTGACAGTTTTTTTTTCTTGTGAAATGAAATAGGGAAAGAACAAAAAAAAAATCACAATGTCACATATTCATGTGGTCCACTGACAAAAAATACTTGCAAATATGACACTTTTTTTTTCCGGTTGAACTTACACCAAGGGGGAATATTGAGATTTGGGGTGCACCAAGATGTATGTTTTTTTATCTCTACCTATGAGCATGAGACAAGCACTATCGAGATTGATTTTATGACAGTTGTTCAAAATTTGAAATAAACATTAATAGATTAGTTTGTGTCGTATTTCAATTTTTCACTATAAATATTGTAATTCTTAATTGTATTCATTTATTTTTCTTCATATAGTATATAAATTAATATATAATTCACTATCCTGCAACCCACATCCCGCAAATGCGGGATGCGGGATGCGGGGTATGAGACTACTAAATAATGTTTCGTTCACCACCCTCATCCTGCAACACGCATCCCGCAATTGCGGGGCGTGGGATCCAGGAAATGCGAGATGTGGGGTACAAGATAACTAAATAATATTTCATTCACCACCCTCATCCCACAGCCCGCATCCCACAATTGCGGGGTGCGGGATCCAGGATTACAAAATAGTGGGATGCGCGATTACAAAAATGTGGGATGCGCGATTACAAAATAGAGAAGTTTTAATTTCCCTTTCAGCAATGTGCAATCCCGCAAAATGCGGGTTGCGGGTTGCGGAAACACAATAAAAATCCTAAATAAAACCACAAGACAAAAAGCCGAAAACTAAATATTGTTTTTGTGAAAGAAATTTATACAAAAAACAATCAAGGATTCAGCTGTTTTGAACGTGCTTGTAAAACTCCAGTCTACTATTTAGTCCAGTTTAACCCAGTTTACGTTTACAAAATAGCATAATATAACTATGGACCAGTGGTATTCTCTACTTTTCCATAGGTAATATAACTGTTTACAGGATCGCTGGTGTCCTATAAATTTAAAGAAACCGGAAACTGTAAAGTGTAAATGAAGCACACCAAAATCAATACGTGGTTACCTTTATGTGTGTTTATATGCAATAAAGCAAAGGCGTTTTCCGTTTGCGGCTTTAGAGTTCCTTTTAGGTATAAACGTATCGAATTTTGTATTGCCCGAAAAAAATATATGAGGCAATATATAAACAACTAATAATCAGACAAAACAAGAATAACAACAAAACAAAGCAAGGGTGTTTGACCATCTCATGGAACACCCTTACTTTATTTGGTTGAACTAAAACAAAGCAAGGATTATGTCATTCTCTTTCAGTCAAAGCAGCAATAACAGCAAAACAAAGCAAGTGTGTTTGATCATCTCATAATCAGACTAAATGAATATTCAAAAAATTTAAGCAGACTAAAGGAATACTTGTAAATTTAAAGAAACTACAAACTGCAAAATAAAATACATTAATAACTAATAATTAGACAAAGCAACAATAACAGGAAAACAAAGCAGGGGTGTTTGACCATCTTATAATCAGACTAAATGAATCTTCAAAAAATTTAGGCAGACTAAAGGAATACCTGCAAATTTAAAGAAACTGCAAACTGTGAAGTGTAAATGAAGCGCACCAAAATCAATATGTGGTTACCTAAAGGTCTGTTTATATGCGCAAAGCAAAGGCGGTACAAAAGCAAATGTGACAAATGCAGTATTGTAACATGCTTTTGAAGATCGCCATAAGCTGAGCAAAGATGAAGATATTGATCCATGTCTGAATCATATGACAAGCTTTCTTGCATTAATTGAGCAACAATGCATTGATGAAACATTAATGGCAGTGGATAAAGGGACATGGGAAAACTATATTCAATTCAATGAAGCGCCAGTAAAACAGAAGCTCGACCAAATTGTGAGCGTAAAGACAGAAAACTCGTCCAGAATAGCGTCTGCTAAACCCAAAATAAATGGTGAAGCAAAACTCCACAAAATTGTCGGCAATGAGTTTCCTGAATCGAGATAAATGAACCGTAGGCAAGGACAGTAAAATCTTGTACAAAAAATCGCCCGGATCGAGGGTTTAGGACAAGAGATGGAAGAGTAGAGAATACATGCAAACCATCTGTCAGGAAAACACAATAAACGACAAATGTAAAGAACGACCCGCAACTGGAAACCAATCTATCAATCCATTCACTTGCAGCAATGGACGTAACACATAGGACACCAGCGGTCTACGAGACAGAAGTTTTCCTATCAAGATGGCAGAATCAGGGACCCAAAAATAAAATGTATTAGCTAAACACCAACTCCAAAGAATGACCTGCAACTGCCAATCAATCCATCAATCCATTCACATGTAGCAATGACTGTAACACAGAGGACACCAGCGGTCTACGGAACAGAAGTTCACCATTCGAGATTATAGAATCGAGACCCAACTAAAACGCAGAAGAATTTTTTTTTGATTGATCAACATAAGACTTGTCCATGATCCATTGGCTAATTCGACACGACACCTGTCAAAGTGTGAATGGCCAGGGAGATGAGGAATCTTCTGAGACTACGTTTCCATAGGGAAAATGCCTTCGGCATAAAAATGGACTTGGAAGAAAAACATCTATGGGCTTAATGAAAAAATTACACAACATATTTCGAGAACTGAGGAGGCAAGAGCTATTCATTGAGCTGCAGAGCATTTAATGTGGTAGTAGCAAGCTTGATGATCGTTGAATCTTGAGCTAACCGAAACTGAGTAGAGCTACTAGAAACATAGAATATGCATGCAGGGTCACGCCCAGGTGAGTGCCGCTGTGCAGATAAACCCTAAAATCTGTGTGTGGGCTTTGCAAATAATGAAATCGTAGATATGGGAAGTGTTGTGAATCCAATGACTTAGTTTAGGTTGTGATTTTTTTTTAATGTAGGGTCAATTTTCCTAAGGCAGAGATATTCGTTGTTGTATAACGTGTATATTTTTTACTATTTCTATTTATTTTATTTTATTTTTAAATATTTTAGTTTAGTAAATATGTAATTTATATTTTTTAATTATTTTAGTTTAGTAAATATGTAATTTATATTTTTTAATTTTTAATAATTTTTTTTATATAGTCTAGCATAACATGACTAATTTGAAAGCATCTTCTCTATACTGAGTTTGGAAAGCTTATGGCTTCTCTTGGTGCAATAACACATCTTCCCCATACTAAGTTGGAAAGCTTATCGCTTCTCTTGGTGCAATAACACTAGCATAGATCCATTTTAAACCGGGATCTATCAAGCACCTAGAGGGCTCCAATTTCTTGAAGTGTACATTTTTTACCATCTCGATACTTATAGATTTGGGTTTACAATGGATCTATTCTAGCTTAATTTTTTTTTTNAAGCACCTAGAGGGCTCCAATTTCTTGAAGTGTACATTTTTTACCATCTCGATACTTATAGATTTGGGTTTACAATGGATCTATTCTAGCTTAATTTTTTTTTTTTTTATTTAAATGGATATATATATCTATCTTTTATTTATGTTGTCTAGCATGTAACTAATGTGAGAGAATCTTCCTCATAATGAGCTGGAAAACACCTCGATACAATTAGATAATAACAATTGTTTTAATAAATAATAATAACAATACAAATTTAAAATTTTATCATATTGAAATTCATATAACCTTATTAATCAATTTTAAATAAATAAAAAATCTGGTTTTGATATTTTTATAATATTGGAATTCATATTGTCTCATTTATCGATTTTAAAGAAATAAAGAATCTGGTTTATAGTATTGGAATTTGTTCCAGAAATATGTTTTTAGGTTTAAATCTATCCTGAATCTGGTTTATAATATTGGAATTTGTTCCAGCAATATGTTTTTAGGTTTAAATCTATCTCCAGGATATGTGTTGTTGTATTTTCATAACACCAGTGAAGTTTCAGCAATGAAAAAAAGCCATAACTAATTTAAATTTTCCTTTTTTAAATGATAATTTTGTAATATTGAAATTCATATAATTTCATTAATTAATTTTATATAAATAAGAAATCTGATTTTGATAGATTTATAATATTGAAATTCATATTATCGTATATTTAATCAATTTTAAACCAATAACAAATCTTATTTATAATATTAGTCTTTATTCCAACAATATAATTAAAAACATAGGTTTCCCAGGTTTGAATCTATCTCCAGGGTATTTCCATAATACCAACTAAGTGTTCTAATTTTTTAAAAATAAAGTCAATGACGATTTGAAATTTCAATTTATTTTTTAATCATAATTTTATAATATTGGAATTCATATTGTTTTATTAATTTATTTTAAACAAATAAAAAATCTAATTTTGATAATTTTATAATATTGTCTTCTTAATCAATTTTTCTTTGTAAATTCAAATCTATTTTTATTAAAAGAAAATAAATTTTGTAAATTCAGATTTTTTCTATTAAAAAAATAATGATATTAAAGAATCTGCTTTATAATATTAAAGTTTGTTCCGACAATATAATTAAAAACACATTTTTCCGGGGTTCAACTTTATAATATTAAAATTTGTTCCAACAATATAATTAAAAACACATGTTTCTGAGGTTCAAATCTACCTCCAGGATATCTGTTGATATGCGCTGTTGTATTTCCATAATACCAGCTACGTTTCAACCCTCTAATGAAAAAACAAAGCAATGACTAATTGAAATTTCAAAATTTTCTTTTCAATGATAGATTTATAATATTGGAATTCGTATTGTCTTATTATTCAATTTTAAACAAATAAAAAATCTAGATTATATTATTGGAGCATGTTCCAACATTATAATTAAAAACATATGTTACCTTTTTAAAGTTCATACATATAATTATAGCCATCTAACTTTTGTTATAATCATCTTTCAAACTACTTAATTTTTAATTAAGGTTCTCAATAAGTTATGATGAATAAATTATCTTTTGATTAGAGGGTGGGTTGCTTAATTACATATAACAAAACAATTAATATAATAAATATATTTAACTTATAATGAATAGTTCTCACCTTGTATATAATATATGGTGAATGGGTGTACTATTAAGGAACTTTTTTTGTAAGGTGGCTTAATAGATGATGAATTGGTGTATTATTATGAAACTCCTTGTGATTTTGGTCAGAAACTCCTTGGGACTATGTGCTCTTTTATTATCCTAGTAATAAACTAAAACTAATAAAGAATGAGTTGTGATTTAATCAACTAAAATTAATAAAGAATGAGTTGTGATTTACTAGTTGGAATATGATTTATTATCTCATTAATAAACTCAAAAGTAATAAAGAATATGTTGTGATTTACTGGTTGGTATATGTTATTGTTTCCTTAATACTCTAAGTTCAAACTTAGGATGTTGAGTCCTTTTTTTCTCACATTTAGATTTCTATCTAAATACCTCCCAATCATAGCACCCAAAATCAGTAATTCCTATACGTTATAGCTAGATATAAACATACATAGTCTTCCTAAATTGACCAAAAAAAAAATCTACATCTAGAATACCCCAACATATTCATCCACCAATAACTCCATCAAGGTAACAGATAGATACTTATAAGATATCAAAATCAAAATGTTATTCTAACTCCTATAAGAATATAGAAAGTGTGCCTTGAGACACCATTACTATTATCCTTCATCACTTCAAAGGGGATTGTTCCTTACAGCCTATTTTGAGAGAGCATTTGTTTCAGAGTTGAACTCTTTATAAACATATTAAAATGGATATTAATAAATCCTTCTTGAAGTCTTCATATTTTTCTTTCCATCCCTTTAGTAAAACCACCTCTAATTGACCTTTCTGTAATACCCAATTAATGATTACTTTGGAGTCTTTGAGAACTTACAAATTAGAAATATGTTTACTTTGTGAAAAAAATCAAACACCCCATATTGCAAGAAGTTCTCCCCAGGTACTTGTTCCCCTTCCACGACCCATTCAAGGCTTGAAGATATGAAAATCATTGAATTTCAATAGCATACCTACTCTGCACCTAGCACCATGATCTTGTGAAGCCCCATTAAAGAATCCAATTTGCATATGGAGGATAAAGCAATGAAATGTTGTTATTCTTGCATTTCTACTACCCTTTTCTTTATGAAATTCATTAAAAGAACCAATGACATTTAATGTGATTCTCATAACATTTCTTTTTCTTTTTTCGTCACATAAAATCCCATTCCTATGTTTCTATATCTCCCAACTAATAAAGAAAGGAATCTCTTTCTAGTAATTTGCATACATTATCCATTTATAAAATTTTGACTCAAAAGTATGAGATACCTAGTGAATGCAAACTTAAGTTCTTTTCTCACCTCTAGCCAAATAAGTTTTGTAAATTCATAATGCACCAATAAGTGATAAACTATTTCAACCTCAATACATTGAATACAAAAATTTGGCCCTTGAACTCCTATCTTCATCAAGTAAGTAAGAATCTTTTTCTCTAGAGAACTTGCCAACTGAATCGTTTAATATTTGACGAATAGTGTCACTTTCGAAGAGAGGTAAACCACCATTTAGCTTCACCCTTAATAGAAGAAATAATAACATCTTCATAGCCAAGTGTGGTAGTTACATGCCTAATTTTTTCATTACTCAACCAAACTATTATGTCAACTTCATCTGTTATATGAATTCCAGCATGTTGAAATCCAAGAATATACCCATTCATATCTTCTTCATATTCTCTCGATAGCTCCAACTCTTCATCTTATAACTTCCATCTGTGGCATCGTTAATTTCTTAAATCAATATCACCCACCTGGGTTAAGACCTAAATACCTTTACTTATTAATGCGTTTACTAAATCCTGGGATAATTTATAGTTATCTGCTCCACCAACAAAAGTGACTTCCCCTAATACAAAATCCATTACCAGGTCTCAAAGCTAACCACTGACCCAAAATAGGAAAATAGTTTATTAGATAACTCCAAATATTCGATACCTTGGGAATCTTTTTTCTTACTATTCTTATCCATTCAATAAAGAACCTTTGTTTTAGGTATTGCTCATTGATAACATCACTCCATAGACCAACATTGAATCAATGTTAAGTCCGTTTGTGAGAGGGAAGGTATTTGTCTCCCAAAAATTGGTTAACATAACTTAATCATGTATTAAGCGATACATCTAGTTGAGGGAACAACAAATTCTACACCCTAGTTAGTAGAAGTGTAATGTCCATGGATTTCCTCCATGAAGTATCCACTTGTTCCACTGAGCATCAAAGCTTTGAAGGGAAATATTAGTTACAAAATTTTGAGGGATTATCTCTTTCTAGTAGGTTTGACAGTTAAAATTTGGCCTTTAAGATCAAGCTAGGGCTCCCCGTCACAAAGCTTCTTGTCAAAATTCACTACAACATTTTGAGTGATGTGTGTTCAAATAACATTCGAAAAATAGTTTCAACCGCCGATATAAACTCAAAATGGGTTCTCTTGTATCTAATTGACAGAGATTCAATTAGTAGCTTGCATCTTTTATTAAGTCCAAAATTGTGTCGACGATAACACCATTTTTTATGCAATTGTCTCGATACTAAACTCGGTTATAATGGCATTCACAATGTTGATTTTGGTGTAGAAAAAGGATTTCAAGAACAAAATCTGTTTTCAAGATTGATATAGACAATTTTACATCATAGTTTGGTCACAATATCTTAGCCCTAATAGGTTTTTTTACCTAAGGAAAACCTTCTTAGGAATTTCCTAAATATCTATCCATATTTAGTGGTTGGTACACAATGAAAACCTGTGACATTGAGTATGATGCCTCACTCAATAGGCACATCAAATGAGGCACACAATAGACACATGCAACTTGGGGAATCAATCCTAAAACTCTTACACCAAGATCAAGGCACTTAATGATTTAAATAAATAAGAATTTCTTCATTAAGTAATGCTAGCAAATTTTAAATTTGATAATTGATTAAGTAATATTAAATTCTTAAATTTGATAATTGATTAGGTGATATTAAATTCTTACATTTAATATTAATTTGTCATCTAATTTATGTTTTTTTCATTAATTTAATTATTTAAACATAAAAGTAAAAATATAACATTCATTTGCATTTCAGATTGTTTTTATGATGGACACTAACACATAAAATTTTAGATTGATAAAATATAAATTAGGATATCTTAAAAATATAAGATTGATAAAATATAAATTGGGATGTGTTTGTGCTAGAAATTTTTCCTAGACTACAATAGGAACAAGCTAGAACAATCTCAAAAGAAAAAGCAAAAAAAATGAAATTGGTTTTTATGATTTTTGGTTGGACAACTCATTTACAAGAAGGTAAACATCAGCAAGCTGATATAGGAACTAAGTCATGAAATAACATGAAATACTGAGGAAAAAATAAATATAAACCATGAACATTAACAAGCATTGTACTAGTTCTGTCCACATTCACATAAGCATTTACATGAAAAAAGACTTTAATCAAGAAATGAAGTTATGAGTTGAGTGATCAAACAAGCCATAAACAGAAACAGTATGAAGGATAAAATGGATTATATATATCATAAATCAGTCTTAGTCTTTCAAATACTTACATGAGAGTCATAAGCATCAGCTTGAATATATCCCAAAATCTCCAGGTCTAAAGCCCTTCTCAAAACAAAAATCGAACCCTTAAACTGTATGTTTGTCTTCCTTTTATCATCACAAAGGTAGCGTAGTTACATAACTACCTTTTAGGTCGAGCTTTGAAGTAGTTACATCAATTCGTTACATTCTAACTCAAAATATTTGAAGACAATTAACCCAAAAATAGCAAATCGGACTCTGGGAAATTTGATGAATTTTCTGAAAAATGGGTCTCACAAACACCTCCATATATCTCTATCCATTATAGTTGTACAAACACTCAGAGAGGTTTTTTTAAATGAGTCCATGAAGAACAAAAACCTCTCTTGGTTCTTAAACATTCCCCTTCAATTGATCGGAATACATGATGAAAATGTGTGACTAAAATAGGAAACTATTAAATAATTCAAACCCTGAAAAATAGACCACAAAGATGAATTTGAATCTCTCAAACAATGATAGATGTTGCAAAAATGAGATAGGTTTTATGAATGAATCCGTGATGAACAAAAACCTCTTTGGGTTTTCTGAAATTCATCTCCATTTCCTCGTAATCTGTGCTCAATTACAATGACTAAAACAGGAAAAACAGAGCATAACTATGCACCTCTTTTTCTTCTTAAAGCCTTCTTAGCCACATTTCACTGTAATTTGGCTTTGTGTACTTCTTTTAGGAACTTTAAATATTTTCAACCTTCATGTTTGCAAGAGTAAGACTCATAACCAAAACTAAAAATCGCAATATTCGAAACCATGATTTTCACAATGATTCATTCAACTTCATACATTTGTAATGATCTATGAAACTGGGTTATGTATAGGTGTCATAATGTATTCAACAGGTGTCTGAATACTTCCCATTATCTTTGATTGCAACAGCCACGATATACCCTTAATCCACCACTCTTCCAAATGATTCTGCACTACAAGAATCTCCTTATGACATTTTTTAACAACGAGCTCACAACAAGGGTTAGGCCTTGAATATATACCTTAGAATAAACTTTAATTTAAAAAGCATTTTCGAACTTTGAACAATATATAATACATAATAAGCCAAAAGAAAACTTAAGAAATAAAAGAAATAAATTAAAATGAACTATAACTTATAAAACAAACAAAATGCATTTTAAAAATTATTAAAACTTAAAACAAACTCAAAATTAAAAGTAAATAAGGAATAAACATTTGAAAAACAATAGACAAAGACTAGGAACAATTTTCAGTCTTAACATCTGGCTCCTACTGAGGGATGAAATCATCCTTGTGAGGTTTCAACAACATGCAGACCAGTTCCTTCTGCCATCTTAATTGAAACTTCCTTGTTATTATGCAAAACTTCCATTGGGAAATTGGAGTCATTTACCAAATCTCTGCAACTTTCTCAAACTCTGAACACATACTTCTGAAATGACAAAATAATACTACAAGCCAGCATACTGAAAAGAATCTACATGCTCGTATGGCAAGCTTATCTTGCTATTTATTCCTACTTCTTATCGGAGGAAACAACCCAATCAAGTGTAATCAGACTTTCAGTGAAGCCAAGAAACCATTTGACTGAGAATCGTAATTCCATGCATGCTATTGTTTGAGAAGACCCACAAAATATGTGATAACTGCAATAAAGAGTCTATAGGCAGTTGATACTTATGGCTAGAAATAGGAAGTATGCCAAAAGCTGGAGCATTAGAAACCTTTGGAAAATACAACTCCATCCAAGAAGCCACGAGATCATGAAACTCATGCAAAATTATTCCTTCATGTTGTTCAAAAAGAATGGACTGCAAATGGGTGTCCTCAATTATCAATACTCTATGAGATAATGCAATAAGAGAACAATATATAAAATCTTCAACTCTATTGAGGTTATCCTATTTTATATCTTCCATGAACTCAAGCTGACTGATTTCTGAAGAGTGTTGCTTAACTAATGAGGACTGAAAGAATGGTTGTAGTATTTCTTTATATCCATACAAAATTGGCATATTTTCATAATGGTTTTGAGCAGCAAAGTTATCATGGCCATGGCTATTAGACACATCTAATATTATATTCAAACTATCTACAGTCTGGCTGCTATCAATTTGAGAGTCAAAGCAATTTAGAACTTTTTCTTGTTCAATAAAAACATTGGAATATAATTCACCTACAATCGGCTTTTGCTGATAATGAAACTTCTGATCTAAAAATTCAATGTCTTCATCATATTTATCATAAATCGAAGCATTCTCTTCCTCTCCATTGTTGTTCTTTTTAAACTTTGGCTCAAGAATGGAAACCAAGGCCTCTTCAAACTGCTTCTCGACCTTTGATGTAGGAGAAAATATAGTGGACAGATCTGATAACCTATGATCATTTCCCTTAATGCTTGGGTCAGATTCACATTCATCATAGAAAGGATGATTTGAAAAAGCATTAGCATGATCTTCCTCATCATTATCATCTTTTTTATCTAGATTTGAAGTAACGGCTACATAAAGAGAAAGAAAGTTCTCTTGCTGTTCCTCCTTGGAAATAGATGATCTCTGCAAATCCAATTCTTCATGGTTGGCTCAATTTCCTTTTGTCTGCAAATATGAAAGCTGGGGATTTCCCTTACTAGTTTCCATTTCCATTTGACCAAAATATAACTAATCATTGTGTTTTGTATCTAAAGAAACCAAATCTTTAGGTTTATAATAATCAGAATTAATGATAATAGGAGAACCTTCAACCTCTTCATTATCCGCTTCTAGTTCATATTTATGGGAAAACCTATCATCTTGAAGATCATTAGAGAACTGATGAAGATTGTGACGGATCAATTCTTCTCTATCTATATCTTCAATCTCATCATGCAATTCATATTCCTCACAATAATTTTCAAATAGAAGATCTGCCGGATAAAATCTTTGATAATGAGGATGAATAACAGTATGAAACTCCTTCAAAGAATGAATGCTATCAGCGGGAAGGGATTGACACCATTCACGATCATGTTCTTCTAAAGAAAATATGAACATCTTGATTAAGACATCCTCGTGAACAAAATCATGTTCAAGCATGCATTTATGAAAATTTAATAAGTGCTCATGAGGATGCTCATACTTGTTTCCTCAGAATCTAGGAAGATAGTCACCCCACTCAGTTATAGAAAGCACTGGATGTGGAAAACCAACAATATTTGAGAAATCACAGAAAGCATACCTCGTAGCAACAATGGCTTCCATGCTCATTGACATCTTGAATAAGTGGAGTGGCCAGCAGATCTTTCTTCCGTGGAGTCGACAGTGAAAAATTGTAGTCTAAAATATTTTCTGACTTTGTTCACCTCTCAAAATCAGATGAATAATGATATCCCAAGGAAGATATACTTCATTTACGTCCCCAACAATGACGCCAAAGATGTTTGTGCTAGAAATTGTTCCTAGACTACAACAGGAACAAGCTGGAACAATCTCAAAACAAAAAGCAAAAAAAAAAAGAAATTGGTTTTTATGATTTTTGGTTGGACAACTCATTTACAAGAAGGTAAACATCAGCAAGTTGATACAAGAACTAAGTCATGAAATAACATGAAATACTGAGGTAAAAACACATAAATAGTAAATATAAACCACAAACAACAAGCACTGTACTAATTCTGTCCACAAACACATAAGCATTTACATGAAAAAAGACTTTAATCAAGAAATGAAGTTATGAGTACGTTGAGTGGTCAAACAGGCCATAAACAGAAACAATATGAAGGATAAAATGGCTTATATATATCATAAATCAGTCTCGGTCTTTCAAATACTTACATAAGAGTCATAAGCATCAGCTTGAATACATCCCAAAATCTCCAGGTCTAAAGCCCTTCTCAAAACAAAAATCAAACCCTTAAACTGTATGTTTGTATTCGTTTTATCATCACAAAGGTAGAGTAGTTCCATAACTACCTTTTAGGTCGATCTTTGAATCATTTAAATCAATTAGTTACATGCTAACTCAAAATATTTAAAGACAATTAACCCAAAAATAGCAAATCAGACTCTGGGAAATTGGACGAATTTTCTGAAAAATGGGTCTCACAAATGCCTTCATATATCTCGATCCATGATAGCTGTACAAAACCTAAGAGAGGTTTTTTAAAATGAGTCCATGAAGAACAAAACCCTCTCTTGGTTTTTAAAAATTCCCCTTCAGTTGATCGGAATACGTACTGGAAATTTGTGACTAAAAAATGAAACTATGACTAAAAAGGGAAAAATAGAGCATAACTAATCCGCGCTCAATTACAATGACTAATCTGCGCTCAATTACAATTACTAAAAAAGGAAAAATAGAGCATAACTATGCACCTCTTTTTCTTCTTAAAGCCTTCTTAGCCACATTTCATTGTAATTTGGCTTTGTGTACTTATTTTAGGAACTTTAAAGATTTTCAACCTTCATGTCTGCAAGAGTAAGACTCATAACCAAAACTAAATATTGTAATATTCAAAACCACAATTTTCATAATGATTCATTCAAATTCATACATTTGTCATGGTCTATGAAACTGGGTTATGTATAGGTGTCATAATGTATTCAAGAGGTGTCTGTATACTTCCTATTATCTTTGATTGCAACAGCCACGATATACCCTTAATCCACCACTCTTCGAAATGATCCCGCGCTACAGGAATCTCCTTATGACATTTTTTAACAAAGAGCTCAAAACAAGGGTTAGGCCTTGAATATATACCTTAGAATAAACTTTAATTTAAAAAGCATTTTCAAACTTTGAACGATATATAATACATATAAACCAAAAGAAAACTTACGAAATAAAAGAAATAAATTAAAACGAACTATAACCTATAAAATAAACAAAATGCATTTTAAGATTATTAAAACTTAAAACAAATTCAAAATGAAAAGTAAATAAAGAATAAACATTTGAAAAACAACAGACAAAGACTAGGAACAATTTTCAGTCTTAACAAGATGTTTTGTACATTACAACAATCTTAACTATAATTTTTTTAATGAACTTGAACTCATAAATTTTAGATGAATAAAGTTTAAATTAAGATGTTTTTATTTCAACAAACTTAACAACTTAAAATCATGTTTTGTACATTACAACAATCTTAACTATAATTTTTTTAATGGACTTGAACCATAAAATTTTAGATGAATAAAGTTTAAATTAAGATGTTTTTATTTCAACAAACTTAACAACTTAAAAATGGTTTAGAGCGTGTGTGAAATAGAACATAAACGAAAGGACTTTTTGAATTATATCTAGGGAACCTATTGTCTTTATGTAGACGCAAGAACGTGTTATAGAATACTAATTCCTTCCTTCCCTCGTTTAGGTAATCACTCAATAGGCGTGTCACTTGTGCTACTTACTTCTCCAAGTAAAGCATCTACAACTCAGTGTTATTAGTCTCTAGAGAATTGTACAAAGTCTGATGGCCGACTCTCTGCAGGTATAGATCTCTGGCCATCATGGTTATGGAGGTTTTTCTCTTGTGGCCCCCTGTTACCCTAGCTGGTTGTGACCCTCTTCTCGTTTCCTTTGCTGGATCTCCTAACTCCTGCCCTGGTTTTGGTTGTTATTCCATCCCTTTGTTTCTGTGCACTGGGGGTTTTTGGGCTTCCCTTCGTTCCTATCAAATTACAGATGGTGGCTTATTGGAGTCCCTCCCCTTACCAGGGGGACTAGTACCAACCAATTCAAAAAAGTGGGAAGGAGCTCGCCTTTTTCAGCCGCCTTAGTATTTTGATGTTTTTGTTTGTGTATTGGGGTTTTTTGGTGTCCTCGGTCTATCACCATACATGGGTTTCCTTGTTTACGTATCCTCACATTTCTCCCTACCTTTAGCATGTGGGGGGTTGACTTCTAGGACTCCATGATTTCCTCTGGATAACTAGGGTCACTGTCAGTCCCGGCCTTTGTGCATGGATATTTCTGATTATTTTGTTGTGGTCTCTGTTGGGTTTCTATTTGGTTTGCTGGTAACCCTTGCTCAAACCCTTAACCCGACTAGTAGGTTTTTCCCATATCTCGGTCTCATTTACAGGTTGGTTTGTGTTGTGTTATTCCGGTTTTCTTTGTGGTTTCTAGTCTATATTGAGCCCGGGCTCGGGGCTTCCAGTTTTCTGTTTGGTTTCCGACTGTCACCCTCCCTTTGTCAGGGTTTATGGTGGTGTGTCTTGGTGGTATGTCCTGGTGGTAGCACCGTTGGTTAACCTGGTTGTTTCACTTGTGGGTACCTTTGGGGCCTCTGCACACTCTAGTTATCCCAATGTGACTGTTTTTTCTTGGATGGTCATATCTTCGAGCTGTTTCCGGTCATTGGGGTTCTGTGTCCTGTTTCTGGATTTTAGTGGTATCTCATCTGGATTGTTACTGTTTGGGTTTAGGGTTAGGGTTTTTCGTCCCCTTCCTTACCCTTTTTCGATGGTCGGTAATTGCTGACTGGTTTACTCCCCTTTTGTTGGTTGTCTCCTGGGCATTAACCCAATACGGACGATGGTGGTTCCTTTTCCTATGCCCATCATAGGAGACATGCAAAGAACATCAAAACTCACGAGGGAAAGTTCCGCTTCATCATTGGACACGATATCTTTATGGACAGGGTTACTTCTTTGTGCTCTAGGGCACTTATTGGGCATCTTGAATATTGCAGACTGGGTAAGGAGGCATGGATTAATTGGGCTACAGATTTCTGGAAGCTATTATTGACTTATACTCCGACTATCAGCCTCCTATCCAATGGATGGATCGTTTTCATCTTCCTAGAAGCTGAACATGCCTCTCCCATCCTGTATAAGATCTGGTGTATCGGTTCGGGGTCATTAGTCTTGGGACGTTGGCATACACATTTTGACCCACTCTAGGAGCGGGTGACAAAGCACCACCTCTGGGTATTGCTGCCGCACCTACCCTTTCCTCTCTAGAGTTTGCATATTCTCGAGGGTATTGCAAATACTATCGGTAGATTCGTGGCAGTTGACGAAGACTTCCACCTGTCATTTGAAAAAAGAGTGGCTTGGGTCCTGGTCGAGATGGATGTTTCCATGGGTCTTCCTGCTGATGTAGAGATTCTTTGTAAGGACCGCCTCATGATTCAGAAGTTGGACTATTTGCACGTCCCGTTCCGTTGCGATAACTGTAAAGATACTAGCCACCTTTGGAGAAGCTGCCCCTCTCTCAGGAATACTCCTCCTGATTCCTGTCCGACTGATCCCCCTCTGATCTGTCCTGGAGTTGACTCCTCTCGGTCAAGGGATGGAAAAAAAGGTATGTATTCACAGTCTCTTTCACTCTTTGGGGATGTCTCTGATGCTATGATTGATGATATTGATGTTTTGGTGGGGGATTCTGCTACTGTTGGTGAACCTGGCCTAGTACTGGATGAATCCTTCCCTGTGGCATATCCTATTAAACCCTTGGTCATTGGCTCTCAGGACTCCCCACTTTCATCCTCCTTTTATCCTTTGGTTCCCTCAGCTGACTCTAGCAATGTGGCATTGGATGAACCCACTCCTTTGACTCCAGTAGTGGCACTAGCATTTGTCGACCTCATTAATTCTTTCCCTGTTACTCCTTTGAGTGCATCACTATCTCCTGTGGTCCCTGTACTCTCCTCATTAGTGGATTTTCCTCCACTTCCCACTGCTCCCACCTCTCCCCCAACTTCCCCCTCACCTCATAGTCCTCTCTCCTCCCCTTCCTTCTCGGATCCTGCCCTTCATAAAACGTTGTCAATTTTCTCTGTCGTTACACCTTCTTCCCCAAATACCCTCCACCTCAACTTGATCCAATTCGAGAATGTGACTATTAGAAAGAAGAAGAAGGAAAATAAGGGCTTTACTGATAGCCTATCCTCAGCCTCTCCTCCATACATCCCTCTCTCTGTCCGCATCAAGGATGCTGCAAGAGGGCTAAATTCTTGGGGACTTAGAGCATCTCCTCCCCACCCCCTTCTTCCTTAATGTTGATCCTTTCTCTCAATGTCAGGGGTCTGGTGGGCAAGACCAAACATAGTAGCCTCTGTTCTCTCTTTCTTTCTATTCGCCTAGATATGATTCTCCTCTAAGAGACAATGTGTAGTACTTACCCTGCTTTGCATGCTTTTTCTAAGCTCCTTCCTAATTGGTAATTTTGTGCCATTAGTGCCTCCAGTCTCTCGGGTGGGCTACTTAATGCTTGGAACCCTAGTAGGGTTAGATGTCATTCGTATGAGACTCTCACTGGTATTCTTATCAAGGCTAAATTTTGTGGCATGGCTGCCATCCTTGACATTATCAACTGCTATGGCGCCTATAAGGATAGGGATAACTTCTGGGATAAGGTTCACAGGGGGGGTCTACTAAATTCTCCTCACTTGATTTTGGGTGGAGACCTTAACTTGACCATGAATGCTTTGGAGATCTAGGTAAAAAAGGCTATACACGATCCCCTCATTTCCTTCTTTAAGAACCTTTTTGAATAAGTGGGACTTATCGATGTTACCCCTTCTATTGCTGGTCCCACCTGGAGGAATGGTAGGGTGGGGGATCATGGAATCAACAAAAGACTCGACTGCTTCCTAATTTCCTCCTCTCTGATCCCTTCCCTCTTAGTTCATTGGGTGTGGACTGACCACTCTGATATTTCTGATCATTTCCCTATCTGCTTTGAGTGGAATAAGTCTCGTGGATCCTATAATTACCCCTTTAAATTCAATAGATCATGGCTCATGGCACAGGATTTCTCTACTTGGTTCACTGATAGATGGCCCAGACTATCTCCCTCTTTACCTAGATCGGTGATGGATCACCTCTCCATAAAACTCCACACACTCAAGAGGGAAGTTAAGGCCTGGATAAAAGAAAAAGGTTCTCTCATGGAAGCTGAATCTCTGAGATTGGATGAGGATATCAGTTCATTACTCTCCAACTCCTCTTTTGGTATCCTCTCTCAGGAGGAGCAGTTATCCCTGTCTCATCTCAGGACAAAAAAGAAGAATATTTTGGAGCACCACTTATTGACTTGGCAACTCAAAAGTCGTACCAAATGGGCACTTGAAGGTGACTCTAACACTAAGTAATTTCATGTTGTTGCTTCAGGTAGGAGGAACCAAAACTCTATTTGGTCCCTTTTGGATGATGGGGGAAGGTTTATTGAGGATGAAACTGAGTTAAAGGTATTGGTTTAGGTACACTTTGCGAATATCTTCAGAGATGATAATAAGACCTGTCTACTAGAACATCTCAAAGTTGTATCACTTTACCTAGTTATGATCTCCACTGCTGATGCTCCTTATCTCACACAATCGGTCACATTATCAGAAGTTGATTATGCCCTTCACTCATTCAAGAAATACAGGAGCCCCAGTCTAGATGGTTGGCCTGTAGAATTCTATCTCCACTTCTTTGATTTGTTGGGTGAAGAACTGCTCTCTGCTGTGGATTTTACCAGGGTTTCTGGCTATATCCCTCCCTCCCTTAACTCCACCTTTCTGACACTTATCCCCAAAAAGGAAAATCCTTCTTCCTTCGTCGATTTTAGGCCCATTTCCTTGTGTAATCTATTTTATAAATTGATATCCAAGGTCATTGCTGTGAGACTAAAGCCCTTCTTGGATTCTCATATATCTATTGAACAATTTGGCTTTTTAAAAAATCACCAGATTGTGGAACCCATTGGCATTGTACAAGAGGCCCTTCACTCTGTCAAGACAAAGAATTCATGTGCTCTTATCCTTAAATTGGATTTGGTGAAGGCCTTTGACCGGGTCAATTGGTCCTTCGTCAGGCTTATACTGATTCAGATTGGGATTCCTCTCCTTGCTGTTAACTGGATTATGGGTTGCATTACATCAGCAAATTTTGCAGTACTTATCAATGGTACTCCCTCAAAGTTCTTTTCTGCCTCCAGAGGTATCAGATAAGGCTGTCCCCTCTCACCCTTGCTCTTTATACTTGTGATAGAAGGGCTCAGTCTCTTGATTGCAGATGCTAGAGATCATGGACTCATCAAAGGTATCAAGATCTCTTCTACCTTTGCTCTTACTCATCTCCTTTTTGTAGATGATGTGATCTTATTGGGTTCTGGTACCTTATCTGAATGGATGGCCTTTGAAGTCATTCTAAGCAAATTCTGCAAGGCTTCGGGGATGTGTATTGGTATTAACAAATCCTGTTTTCTTTATAACAATGTGGATGTTGATATCCGAAATGATATTTCAAAGGCTTTGCCCTACAAGATGGAGACTATCACTTCTGGATTTATGTACCTAGACTATTTTCTCAAGCCTTTGGGTTTCGTGATTGGCATTGGCTGATTAAGAAATTTGGTCACCAGATCTCCCATTGGGCTCACAAGCTTCTCTCACTCAGAGGCCGCCTGAATCTTATGCAAGTTGTTTTAACTAGTATTCCTGTCTATTGGATGGGCCTAGCTCCCATTTGTGTATCTGTCTTAAGCAAAATTAGGAGTCTAGCATTTGCCTTCCTCTAGGGCTCCTCAGATAACAAGCACCGGTCTCACTTGACCAACTGGAGGGATCTTTCATGGCCTAAAGAATATGGTGGATGGGGTATTAAGCATCTAAATTGGTTCAGTGTTGCACTTAGATTGAATAATCTATGGTTGGTACTCTAGAATGATGGATTATGGCACCGTGTTATTAGCAGTAAATACTTGAAGATGTGCTTGGTAGAGTCTTAGCTCAGAGGCAAAAAATTCTTGTCCCGTGGTGTATTTGCTATTTGGAAAGGGTTCCTGCTCACCCTCCCGTGGCTTGGTTGGCATCTTGCTTGGCAGGTTGGTAATGGAAAGAATGTTCTTCTTGGCATTGATCCGATTGTTGGTGTATCCAACTCGCTCATGATTCCTCCTAGGATTCACGAATACTTGGAAGATTTGGATATTGTGACTCTTGCACATGCTCGAAATACCCTCCCGGATGCACATAAATACTGGTATTCTGTCAAGGATCTCTGTGTAGGCAGTGTCTAGAAAGAAGCACGGAATTCTTTCATGAGAGGTCTGGAAACTTGTGGCTTATGACTTATTGATCAAATGGATGCTCTGACTTGTTCTTTCAAAAATTCAAGTGGAACTGTGTCAGCAAAACTGATATATGAATGCATTATCCTTGCATCTTCCCCTCCGGTTGGCAGTAGGCTTCTATACTTTGTTTGGAACAACATACTTCCCAGGAAAATTTGTTGTTTTTTATGGCTGGCACTGAAGAACAAATTGCTTACTTGGTACAACCTTCAAAAGCGTGGATGGACGGGGCCTGGTATATGTGCGCTATGCATAATGGATACTAAAAGTATCGAACACCTTTTTTATCATTGCCTTGTATGGAAAAATTTACTCTCTGTCCTAATGGAACAACACCATCTCTCCCCTCCTCTCCTGTCTGATAGTTTCTGTTCTTTCCCAGATATGTGGACTATTTCATTCTCTAAATTCTGAATACTGCTATCTCCCATTCCTTGCCATGTGGATTGTATGGAAAGCAAGAAATGTATCTATCTTTGAAGGGAAAACAATTCCTATTATCAGCTTACTCCATCAGATTTCTTACTCCTCCCAGCTTTATTGCCCTACTGTCACTAGAGCAAAAAAATTTAGACCCAAGGGACCGGGACCTATTCTTGTATATCCCTGTGGGTTTTTTGATGGAGCATCTGCCAATAACATTGGAGGGGTTGGATTTAGTTTGCATCTGAATGAGTTACATTCCTTTGAGTTTGCATTGGGGGCATGACTCAACACCAACACTAGAGTAGAATTAATTGGGCTATGGGCCCTTCTGCATACATCGCAAATGATGGGGTTACCCAAGCTCAAGATTTTTAGTGACTCAATGGTCATCATCAATTGGGAAAAGGGTACTGCTTCCCTCACACCACCTGAGCTTATCCATTGGTGTAGGGACATTAGGAAGATTTGTGCATGCTTCCTTGAGTTGTCTTTTTTCCATGTCTACCGTGAACACAATCAGACCGCAGACCACCTATCTAAAAAATCCCTTTCTTTGGCTCTGGGATCAGGATTTTACTCTGAATTTTTTGATGGTCATTTGACCTCACAAGATAGTTTTATGCTCTTTTAAGCCCAGTGCTAGATCTCCACTTTTTTTATGCACCTAGGTGATAGTACTGGAGCGGACTCTTTTAGATGGCTGAGCTACTCTTTTTGGTTCACGGTGGATATGGTTATAAGGGACAAAATATTCGTTACTGATGGGAATTGTATGCAGCTTTTGTTCTCGCCCCCACTCTACTCTGTTGAGTTGTAACTCTTTTATTTTACTTCTGAAGTTTATATCCTTTGACTCAACTTCATGTATGTAACCCATATACTGGGATGGCACGTCAGATGCCCTTTGATTCTAAATGAATATCAAGATCATGCTTTTTTCTTCTGAAAAAAAGAATACTAATTGCTTTTGTTTTATTAGTGGATGGGAATATATAATATGGTTCTTTACTCGAGAATTACCATGATTATTGATGGTTGACGACCAAAAGAGTGAGTGCTTAAAAAAAAATTATTAAGAACATGATATAGAATACTAAGTTCTTTTTCTATTAGAGGATGACAAATAATCATAAAATATGATTATTTGCTAGATGCTTTTGAGAGATTAAAAACAATTTTTTTTTCAAAATTCAATTTTTTTTAACTAGATTGCATTTTACGGTAATTGGGTTAATACTTAGTTGTCCATTATTTTTTGGTTAACTATGAGAATCACAACTTTTCAAGAGTATATTCAATAGCCTGCAAGCTAAATATACCAATAACTTGTGACTTAGCAGGGGTCGAGACGTCCCAAAGCCCACCGGGGTGAGCCTCTATTTGAGGGGTTACCTATCCTTCAAGCCTTGTCACAACAAGCTAATGAGCAACCCTACCCCCCACCGGTTTTGAACTCGTGACCTCCAGGGCGATAACACATGTACTAGTTGTCCATTAGTTGACTTGGCTAATAAAGTTCAAGGGGTTGTTTGTTGGTTAATTTGGAGTTATTGAGATGCATAGATAGAAATTAGGAATGCTAATATGTTAATGGGTAAGAATTAAGTTTAATGAGTTAGTGTTAAAGGGTTAGAGATTAAAAGATACAGGATAGTTTATGAGTTAAGAGTTACTGATTGGTGACTAGTTAAAGGATAGGGTCAAATTCTAGGCAAATTTCATGGCGAAATTGTAACCAAAGTCGTTCAACCTGTTAATGAGTTTGATTCCTATGGTCCTTCGAATTGACTGATGATAGGTTATGGGGAAACTTGAATATTAAAACCAACCATAATTACGTATATAACAATAACATGGCAGTTGAGCAGATAAGGGCAGAATGGGAACGAGAATAATGTAACATAGGATAAATCTCTTTTTTAGGGGGTAATTTAAATAATCTCAAATCCAAAATATTACTTGTTGAATTGGGACTTAGGGTGTTAGAGGCTAGTTAGGTGTTATGAATCAATAAGGATTAGGAGTACAAGACAATGATGGTTTGTTTAGGTGTTAAGGGTTGGAGGAATATGGGTTACTTTTCGTCAACAAGCTACTTACTACTTTGCATTTTGTTTTTTATTTCAAATTAAGTTTATGTTTTAAGATTCTATCTTCTTGTGGATCTTAAAGGCATAAAATTGATATATATAAGTAACAATAATTTACAATTTAGAAAATTCAAAAATAAAACAAGTATCAAGTATCCATCCCTCAAGAGATTAGAAATTACAAAGTTGAGAGCATTTTCCTTATAAGGTGAGGGGTAGAATGTGGTAGGTTGGTTTAACACATTCATGATAGAGAATAAATTGTTCACCCACGTACTTATGTACCTAATTACACATATATTCAATTCACTCACACAACTCACATAAGTGGCGCATTCAACATAATTGACACACGTAACCCATGTACATGAGTGTTACACACAATTGGCACACATAACCCATGTACATGAGTGTTACACACAATTGGCACACATAACCCATGTACATGAGTGTTACACACAATTGGCACACATAACCCATGTACATGAGTGTTACAAACAATTGACACACCTAAAATATACACATATTCACACATTTAATGTACACACTCACACATAATAGTAATGCACCGAACATAAAAGATGCATCTAACTCATGTAAGGCTTGAATTTAACCCATATCCTCAATAAACACACTCACAAAAATAACTTACACACCTAACATATGTACATGCACACGTATCTAAGCCATAACATAACCCATATACATTGTAAGGCCCCAATGGGCCTCAAGCACACAATTATTTAGAAAATAATTACTTCGTATATTACTTGAATTTATCCCATATCCTCAATAAACACACTCACACAAATAACTTACACACCTAACATATGTACATACACACATATCTAAGCCATGCACATAACCCATGTACATTGTAAGGCCCCAATGGACCTCAAGCACACAATTATTTAGAAAATAATTACTTCGTATATTTAACTTATGATTGACTCATTACTATGAGAAATTTGTAAATCTAAAAAATAATCAAGACCAGTGAAATGAAATAAGGAGAATACACACCTGTATCTAATGAATGATGGAAAGAATGTACCTCTAGAAATCCATAAGCTATGAGTGAAACAATATGCGAGGGAGGACTCTCCATCCAACCAAACCCTCAATGAGACATTGAGAGCCCCTGAGCCCCCAACCAATAAACCATATCCATATATGTTTCTTCCCCTCCATAACCAAAACCATACCTATCTTTCTTCAAATCTAAGAAGAATGAATTCCTTTCCCCTCTAATGGACTCTTACTTTTTATACATTTGTAATATCCCCTCACTACACGACTGGAAAATGGTAAAGTGTAGTTAAAAGGAGAACTATAAGTACTAATCCTAGCCTCATCAAGTTATAGATGAAATTTAAAAATACTAGGATATTGAAAGTGTGCACAGCTAAATGATGATTGGGGACGAATCCACTAGGGGGAGGGAGAAAGAGTTGATGGATATATATATACCTTAAAAATTTAAACACGAGTAAGGCCTTAGAAATCATGTTGATGATATCTTTCTGTCACTTTTATGCCCATGAGTTCTAAAGAGAACCTGATTACAAATCATTAGCATATGAGTAAGTGTGCCAATGAAAATTAGCTATCACTACTTGTTTCTTAGCATAATAACGGGATATTAACATAAATATTCCTAAAAGGAAAACATGAGAGTAATTTTTATAATTATATAGATATAGAAGGAGAAATAAATCATATATATATATATTGAAAAGAAGCTTTTACAATCATATGTAAAAACAAATGCTTAAACAACCTTAACTGATATATAATCATCGTGACCCTGCTAAACCTCACTTGTGTTTAAGAGAATCGTTGAAGGAAGAATCTGAGGAGAATTGATTTTTATTTGTGAAAAGAAACGCGGCAGCTGGCCTTCGCCATTTGGATTCCTAGGTAACAACATTGTTCATTTTGGGAGAAATAAAAGAGAGGTTCTGGAGGTGAAAAAGGGGGAACAATGGTGGTGATCAAGCAAGGATGGGGCGAGATGCCCAATACTTCAAGCCGGTCATTTTGTCTATGCCTTCAACTTACCATCAGACACGGTCTCCAATGTCGACATATGATATGTGAGTTAGAAATAACTACATTTTGTTCTTTGTAGAGTAATGTATACTATGTCGTGAAAATGCTTTATTATCTGCACATGATCCTCTAAAATCATTTTATTCTCTGCATTTTAGATATGCATTGAATTTATATGTATTGTAATGAACACGATTTCCATAGTTGCAATATCTGAACACTATGTTTTGGATCTTTCCTACGTGTTCATTTAAGATGTTGTGATTTTGATGTGTGCAATGCCTACATTTGGATCTAGACCAAAGTTGTCTACCTTTACTGAGGTTTGCGAATTTGATCAGAATGTGTTTTGAATGCCTACCTTCCTGGATTTTCTTTGTTTTTGTTTCTTTCTAACCAAACCATTGGTGATTGAATGTTTGGTCAGGATGCCACCAATAACCTGGTCTACATCAACCATGTCGATGGCCTCTTCTATCTTCTCGCTATTTTTTTATTCATAATACCCTAGCTGTTTTAGTCTTTCTCCATTTTTCTGGTTGAACTTTTCCTCCTGTGATGTGTCATTAATAGTGGCACTGGCTTGGGTTTGTTTTATGCTGAGCATCTTCGACACCTACTAGCGCTTTCTCCCTTCTTGTCGTTTCCTCGGCTTCACTCACCATAAGGTTTTTAATAAGTAATGTCTATCCTACATAACCCAAGAAACCATATAGAGGAAATTAGAAACATAAAAAATACCTAGCAATATGAAGAAATCAATTAAAATACATTTATAACCAATCAAGATTCACTTCGCAAGTAGTAAAACTTATAGCACAAAAAACAAGGTTGGGTGAAAATGAAATACAATTTATACAATGCACATTGAACATAGAGATTGATAAACAACAAAAGATGGAGTAAACCTAAAAAATATGTTCATGGATACCAAAACTATTATCTTGAATCACTTCACTAACAACATTCACTCCTCTCTAGGAAGAAGCAAATAAATACTTATAAAATAACACAACAAACAAACTACATTTGTGATGCACATACTTGAAAAATCATTCAATCGTGTTGGCTTAATCTTCCTTCTCGTCATGAACCAAGGTTCAACAACAACACAATACCAACAAGACACCAAAAGACATTGGCCTGATAGAGCAAACTCAGTCAACAACACTCACGAGGCAGGCACAGTCTCACCCGAGATATCTTAATGTGTAACTGCCAGAACCATGTTTCCGCAGTTGGTGAGGGATTATAGTCCCTTGGCGCGCAACCAAGGTGCTCGACAGAGATGGAGGGATGGAGTCTTCTATTGTGCGAGACAGGTGCAACAATGTGCCAAAATTAACGCACGGCACAACCTTGTTCTTAAACCACTTTAACAACTGGTGCAACTATGCGACGTAGCTGATTCCATATAATGAACAATGTGCGACTTATATTATAACATTAGTAGTTTAACCATGAAATCGTACATAACATGTCGACAATCATTTCAACATTCATTCATTTACTTATCAGTAATATTGCAACATACATTCAACCATAACTGTAAGAATACAAAGTAAGAAAACATTCACATAAGCCTTCAATATTCAACAACATTCATTCATTCGACATAAGAGGTAACATGGAAACCCATCTGGGAAAAACCACCAAGCTGCTATTCATTTGGCATGAGAAATTGTATATAGCACCTTGTAGTCTGTGACTTACAAACTATTCTTAAGATATGTCTATCTGACTCAATCTCTTCTTGCTCTCATTCTCTCTAGGTTATTACTTCTATCTACTCCTATTGATCCGCACACAACCTGGATTGACTCTTCTACTTGACAGTCTGTGCACTCAGCTACAGATTCGTAGCTCAACAACCTTCTAATTCTACTAGACTCCTCTTCTGAGTCAACAAATGAACTAACAACTTCCTCTAGCTAACTCGATCTAACCATATCTAACTCTTATACAGAGAGGGTTCCTCCTACTTATAGCATTTACAAGACCACGCAGGGTCAATTGAGTACAGCTCAGTTATTACAGACACAAGTAGCTACAAAATATCTGTGATTACATTGATGACATGCCAAACTGGACACAAAAGTCCTGCATCACATTAACCACAAATTTAACTAGCCGCAGAAACATCTTTCAGCCTTCCTATTTTGGTCATAACTAGCCGCAAAAACTGTCCTTTAGTCTTCTGTTAGTTTGTCCTTCTACAGTCTTCCTTGACTTGCACCTGTTCTGCTTTAACTCTTCTACTTGCCTCTTCCACCAACTCGGATCTTCCTTTCCTTTTCGCAACAATCCTCGTCACAGCTTCCTCTGCTCTGCGCTTATGCTTCTTCCTTTATTTGCTTTTCCTTCATCGCGTGCTCTCTTTTCCTCCTGTTTTTGTGCGTCAGATTCTTCCTTGTGCCCTTTTTCCTCGCCCAACAAGCCCCCAACACTCACATGTGGCTCATCCCAAGCCACTAAGCAAAATTGTAGAAAAACTGAGTGTCCACAAAATTCAAACTTAGAGTGTAGGTTGTGCCATAGGACCAACCTTGTCCTGTAGTTCTTTCAAAATTTGTTGCACCCAAGAAACATCTGCGCTGGCCTCCTCATCTTTCTTTTCCAACTGTTCCACACGATTGGAACTGATATGTTATGATGGTCCCTCTTCTAATTCTTGCATGATGTGCCGAAGTTTCTGCTGCACAGGCTGAATAAGCCCTATGACTCTTGCGGCTTCTGACTGGTGCGCTACTACTCCATCATTGTTAGTTCGCTCTTGGTTGCGAAGAGCTTGGACTTCTTGATGTAGCTGCTTTACTTTTGCAATCTTTGCAAACTTTTCCTACAGTGGAAGCTTCTTCATCTATGCCTTTATCCAGTTTTGTGTTTTCAACCCAGTTTTACCCACATCAGAAAAATGCCCACCCAGCCCTAAGTATTGGGTATTTTTGAGTGAATTTAGTTGGAAATTGTATGTTTTACTATTTTCCACATTATTATACATTTATTTTTTCAATTTGGGTTCAGAAAGTGCCTGTTGTGCAAAAACACTACATGGTTGTCTCGTATTTATGAAATATCCACCTACATTAATAAAAATGCAAGCCAAACCCTCCTATTAAATGTTTATAGTAAATGGTTTTGGAAATTGGATGGCTAGATATATTGAGAACACTATCCTTGTGTTAATTTTATATAACCTAACCTTGTATGCTCACAGTCGACCTATGAAAGGTGCAATTTTAACCCTTTTTTGACTGTTATGGACACTTGGTGTAAAATGCAAGCCATAAGCATAAAAATGCAAGATAGGAATGCATAACAGTCAAACTGAACATGAATGACTAAAATTGTAAGTATCTTGGACAAATTCAACATTAATGACTAAAATTCTAAGTTGTTACATAAAAAACAGTGTGTAAATATTCAAAAATGTGCTTATAAAAATGCATACCACAGTTTGTGCAATTGTCATCAGTTGAAACTAACACCACGGGGTTGAATATAGATATATTTTGGACAAAATCCTCTTTCAGTTTTTTAAAATTATGTTTCATTTGTCCAGAATTAAATTGACAAAACAACAACTTTTGTGTTTTCTTCCTAGTTTTACCCAAATCAGAGAAATGCCCGCCCAACCCTAAGTATTGGGTATTTTTGAGTCATTTTAGTTGGAAATGGTATGTTTTACTATTTTCCACATTATTATACATTTATGTTTTCAATTTGGGTCCATTAGAAGAAGAAAATGACCATCGAGGAGAGACAAAGAAGCTTCAGAGGATGAAAGTGGTCTTGATGGAATCACCATGTTGGCCTCTACCCATTGGGTGTCTAACACCTCAAATTGGATGAAAATAAAAATCTCATCACGTTGACCTGGGGTTTGATAAAAGTTCTGGTAAAAATGCGTAAGTGACCTCAGTAAAATGCCCGCCATTTCCAGTAGTTGATGGATTAAATTGTTTTGAGGGTATGGGTCTCTAGAGTGTTGATTGGTGCATATAACCACATCATTATTTTGTCCAAAAATCTCTGAAGATGAAGTTACTAGTATGCCAAAAGTTCCCTCTGGCTTGTTTTGCTCCAGTCCGGTAAAATGCCCACCCAACTCAGAAGAAGATGAGTATGAAGGGGAAATCAGTTTGGTTGTGTTGAATGGGATGTACTACATCATCTGGTTTCATTGGTTTAGGAGTTACTGAAAATAAAAATCCCTCATGTTGACTTAGGGTTTTATAATTTTTTCCAAGTGGTAAATCTGTAGTTTAAAATGCTATTTTCAAATGCCCACTAGATGATGTGTGTTTGTCAATTAATTCATCGAATGACATGTATTTGTTCCTTGTTGAAGTGTTTATCTATTCATGTTTTCAGTTTTCCCTATGGAGGTCACATGAGTGAAAAATTAACCTTCCATGTTGAAAAAAAATCATGTTGACACAGCGTATGAGTTTGCCCGCACATAGCTTAAAAATATATACTACACAAGTTTTTCAGATGCCTGCACAAGCCAGAGATTGCTCAGCCAGTTAATTAAAAAAAGATGAAATAAATAAGAGACATAAACAAAACAGAGTTTATTATTTAATTAACATACACAAATTTAATTTATTTTGAAGAGATTGATGCTTTCTTTCACAACCTACAAGCAGTCTCGTATTGATTACTGAAAACATTGGATTCAGAGATGAATTATTTATAATGTTATATTATATGTCGATAAATACAAAACTCCATCATACAAAAAAAAATTCATTAACTTTTGATAAATACATATATACATTGATATGACAACTAAAAAGCATTTTTCATTATATGTCGATAAATACAAAACTCGATCATACAAATATTTTTTTTCATTAACTGTTGATAAATACATATATACATTGATTCATACATGTATAGCATGTTTCAGAGATGGCTGCAATCCATCCTCTTGAGAAGAAGACAAATCTAGATTATCTCTCTTTCCTTTCGTAGAAGACTGTAATTGTTCTTGAGTTGGACAAGGCACTTATTGTGATTTCTTTTCAAGCTCTTTAACTCTCTGTGAAACTTTTTTTAAATTTTCAAGCAAAAATATTTTCAAGCTCTTAAGAAGATTTGTTTTTGAGCCTTCATAAAGAGGTTGACATGACTTCTCGAGTAGACCTGATCAACATCATGACTATCATCCTGGTTGTCCTCATCCATTGGAGCAAATGTGTCTTGGATCAATCTATGTATCTCATCTTCCTGATTTTATCACTAACATTATCTCCATCCATATCATCATTAAGAACTTGATCAGCTTCAATATTCTGATCTAGCTGTTCGTCACCCTGTAAATGAGTATTTCTGCTAGTACTTCGCAAATAACTCTCTGGAAGGGGACATTTTGGGGGGCATTGTCTATATATTTACAAACAACGTAGTAAAATTAGTGTGTATAGAACATATAATAAAAAGATAAGACATTTTACTGAAATTCATGGCATGATGACTATTACAGAGAATACATTAAAAATTGAATAACCTCTTACCAAGGGACGATATTCATAACCCCCTTCAGCGTGCCCCTTCTCCCTACAATATCTTTCAGCTATCATTATTAAAATTCTTCTTCTTTGTAAGCCCCTGCAATCAGAGCAAGGGCAATAACATTTTCCATCTCCCCTAACCTCTAATGCCTCTCTAAACTGAGCAAGCTTCCTTGCATTTTCATTCATTGTGAAAAATCCTTGTATCAGACAAGTAATTGTCTTACCTACACCATAGGAAACAATAACTTGTCAAATACATTAGATATAAGTCACTATTTCTAAATGCAATATATTATATACCAATTTCTATAAAGAAAAACATGAAGACTGTGATGAATAGGATTGTCATTGATGACAACATTAATGACAATCATTTTGGAAAAATATGGTAATTTGGTGAAAAACAAGAAAATGACTGAGTGTTGGAAAACTGGCTTAGGTAGCCTTGAGAAAATGCCCAGCACAAATTATGTGTTGAAGAAAATGCCCACACCATATGGCGGTCTTGTAGATTGATATTTGGCCTACCTGACCATGTCTTCAGATTGTCTTGGAAGTAGTCAAGGAAGAAGTTATGAACCTGCCAAAATAGTGTTTTAGGCAGATTGGACCAGAGTAAGAAAATTGTCCAAGTGTTG
The DNA here is from genome assembly GCA_001517045.1 of Pseudotsuga menziesii. NCBI lineage: Eukaryota > Viridiplantae > Streptophyta > Pinopsida > Pinales > Pinaceae > Pseudotsuga > Pseudotsuga menziesii. Next base: position 346,198 of record LPNX010778745.1, on the reverse strand, counting down.
GAAAAACTGGCTCATGTGGCCTTGGGAAAATGCCCGCTGTACCTTATAGGCGTATGATAAAAATTATATGAAGCTATCATCCTACAGCTTGTTGAAGAGACTATCTCACCATGGTCTCAGTTCTCAAAGAAGATGTTTGATGACAAAGATAATGATCTTCCAAAATAGAGTTTTAGGTTGTTTTGCACTATTCCAGTACTGGCAAAACTGCCTCAGTGGCCTCAGGGAAATGCCTGCCCTATCTCATAGGATGATGAGAAAAATAATATGAAAGTGCTAGGCTATATATTGTTGATGGGTGCATCTAACCACGGCCTCCATTATCCTGTGGAGTGTTTTATGACAAAGATATAAATCTGCCAAAAGTAAGAAAAATATTATTTTGCATTTTAAGAACACAAGAAAATTGGTTTTGTTAGATTCAGAAAATTCAAAAGGCATTTTGAAATGCCCGCAAGGAGGGGTTATTTTGATGATAAAATTCATTAGGTAGAATAGGCATGTTCCTTGGTGAATTAACTATCCATCCATACCTTTAGGTTGTCTTATGATGGTCTCCTATGCAAAATATCAATCTGCCAAAAATAGGAAAAATAATATTTTGCATAGTGAGAACAAAAGAAAATTGACCATGTTAAAAACGGGACTATGAGAGGTCAGTTGGAAATGCCCGCCAAGGGATATATTTGTGCAAGTAAATCTATGAAATGTCATGGATCCATTCTTTGGTAAGTTGTCCATCTGCTCATGACTTTGAGTCTCCAGAGAATGTTTACACATGTCAAATAGGAGTCTGCCAAAATGGGAAGAAATATGTTTTGATGTTCAAAAGAGGTTGAGAAGCTATTTTGAAATGCTTGCTAGAGGTTGTGTGTGTGTCAACAGATTTATCTTATGATATGGTATTGTTCATTGTTGAAATGGCTATCATTCCATGCTTGTAGGTTTCCTTATGGTGATCACATGAAGGAGAAATCAGTCTACCAAAGTAGAAGAAAAATGTTTTTACAAGTTAAAAACAATTTTGTCGAAGTGTTAAATTAAACAGTTTGGAAGGTTATTTTCAAATGATATCCATATAATTTGTGTGTATCAAAAAGTTCAAAAGGTGACATGGATCTGATCCTTGTTGAGGTGGCTATCCAGCCATACTTTCAGTTTGCATTATGATGGTCATATATGCAAAAGATGGACCTGCAAAGTTAGTGAAAAATAATAAACAATGTTTATTAAATAAGAAGCTACAGGAATGTATCCCCCTTTTTAGGGTATCGCCCCTGGTGTAGATTAGGTCTAGTGCCATAGGTGTTGTTGTACTTGGTGAAATAGTTCGTCTATGTTTACTGATTTGTATATCCATCCATCCACTTGTGTAGGTTAGATCTTTTGTGGTGTGCTTGGCTTGTGATTCTGTAGCATGGGTGCCTACCTGGGGTGGGCAGTTTCGCGAAGTGCCCCTTAAAACTGGTTGGCATCTGCAACTGCTATTCCACAGAGGAAAGAAGGAAAACAAATGTAAAAATGAAGCTGTAAGGGGGAGTGACAATGCTCATTGACCAGATTATGAAGCTCATTGGTGAAAGTACATGTCTAATTATTTAGAGGCAGAACGAGTAATAGTTTCTTTTTTTACAAGTTATACTACTGTAGGTGTATCCCCAAGGCTTAATATAAGCTCATTTGGGATCAAACTGATGCTCCTGTAAACATAAAGTTGAAACTAGAAATGAGTGGGACTTTAATTGGAACAATAAAATCATTGGCTAGGAGCAGATCTCCTTCGAATTGGTAACCCGGTAAAATAAATATCCGGTTGATAAAGTAAAAGAAGTTGTTCCAGGCGTAGATAAAATTGCAATGATGATATTAAGTTGCAAAAGCATAAGAAGTGTTTTGCTCGGTTCTAGCAAAATATTAAGTCGCCCCAGTTCCCGCTTTTCACCCTGTTGATTAAGGATAAACAGACCTTGCTAAAGAAACAGTAGTTATTTAAGCAAAATGTATTCTTCTTTTTCTGGTTGAAACACCCATTGAAGAAGCAGAGTATGACTAATCTCTCTAGTTTTGGATATGGTTGATAAATAAATACGGGCTCAATCCGTGCTCAATCAATCACCAAGAACCTTGTCGCAACTATAAAAAATGTGCCAAAAATGCATGATTTGACCAGTGCATTGAAAGATGGGATTGGTTTGGCAGGTGTGCAAAGATAGCCATATGTCGTCGATATAGAGACGAAAGGTCCTTGAAAATTAAAAACGTCGATATTGCCACGGTTTTTCCGCCATGATAAAAAAATGAAGTATTAATCCACAAATGTTCAAAACATGGAAATATTTCATGGAAAATCCCGCCCAAATGTATTAGTGTTCCTTTCAAAACCGTGCATCTTTCCTTGGCGAAATCTTTGGCAGCCATTGATTTTCTCTGCAATGTATCTACGCCATTCATTTCACCACCACACAACCCATAAAAACTTATTCATATCCTTTCAAGGTCCTATGATGATGAATTTTGATACCTTATTCCTCCTTTCATTTGCCTACTCCCCTTCCAACCGTTTAGCCCAAAATAGTGCTAACATATCTACAAAAGATCTTCAAAATTTAGCAATGGCGCTAACTAAGTGCTAACAGACGAAAATCTAGGATTTTTGAACTGATGGAGTTGGTGGTGACTCTATGCGAGCTTGCAACAAGTCCTCAAGGAAACGATGTGCAACAAGGAACGAAAGTTGGAATAGCAAGCTTGCTTATCCAAGAGAAGGATGGTGGCAAGGCTCTGCCACTCTTTGATGGGGAGTTGGATGAACAGGTTTCATGGGAAGCCGTAGCAGCATTCGAGAAGACAATGATGCTTTCTCTTGGAAAGTTGAGATGTGATGGATGGTAAGATCACTTTGGTTTTGATCCAGGTTGAGGAGATAAACGCGATGGTTCGTTGGCTGTGACGAAGGTAGTGAGACGAAAGGTGCCTTGTGGAAGGTTGTCTTAGAAAAATTTAAGTCAAACCGTGCAGAAGCACATAGCCAGGGGTACTTCAAAATGAATTGTCTAGGACAGTTCAAATGTGGCAGAAGAGGTTTTTCCAAGGATCAGCAGGTTGTGGAGTACACCAAATAGAAGAGGGAAAGGCAATTCAGAGATGACGAAGTCTGTTCCTTTGAGTTGGATGGAGAGTTGGATTAGCTACCCAACTAGTATGGCTTTAGGGGCAATTGCAACAAATGGAGGTATTGATGGATTGGCATAGTACTGATGCACGACAAGGTGGCAGGCGCAACAACTGAACCTTGAAAGACTCTTTGAGACTCTCAACTGCGACAAATGTTTGTGGATCCTTCAGGAGCATCAGTCAGCGACAACGATTATAGCATGTTCCTAAGGATGACAACTACTTGGGAACGTTTCCTGGACGAGAACAAGTTTGAGTGGGGGAGGATGTCACGACCTTGAGCCTAGAAACACCTTCTTCATGCCCAAGAGGCAACTTGGACCCCCATGTGGGAAATATAGTTGGGTCAGAAGACTTGGAAAGGGGAACCTTCGCTAAGTGACGAAACAGAGAGGGGCGTCCGGACCGAGTAAGGGTGCGCTCCCACAAACGAAGCTCGTGTTTGGAAAGCATGACACCTTGGAACATCAGCGGTTGCCATCACACTTGAGCCCGAGCGCTCGTTGATGGAAGATACCTTGGAGGAGCATGGAGAACGACACATTGTGATGAGGCATCAAATGGATCGTTGAACCGAGTGCCCATAGAAGGTGGGCATGACACCATGGCGCAAAGGACATCAAGTGCATGCTGAGGAGGACGCAGCGATAGAGCACCCAACGCCCAACCAACAAAGCCACCAGCGAGAGTGCATGAGGGATAGTGAACCAAGAGAAAGAGTGTGCATGTGGACCCCAAGCGAGCGTAGTCGCGAAGTGAGGGGGCACGTGACTAACATGAGAGGATCTCCCCATAATGAGCTAGAGAACACCTAAGTACAATTAGATAATAACAATTGCCTTAATAAATAATAATAATAATTTAAAATTTTATTTTTTAATGATAATTTTATCATATTGAAATTCATATAATCTTATTAATGAGTTTTAAATCAATAAAAAATCTGGTTTTGATATTTTTATAACATTGGAATTCATATTGTCTCATTTATCGATTTTAAAGAAATAAAAAATGGTTTATAATATTGGAATTTGTTCCAGCAATATAATTAAAAACATATGTTTTTAGGTTTAAATCTATCTTTAGGATACGTGTTGTTGTATTTTCATAACACTAGTGAAGTTTCAGCTTTTGATGAAAAAAAAGCCATAACTAATTCAAATTTCAATCTTTTAATGATAATTTTGTAACATTGGAATTCATATAGTTTGATTAATCAATTTTATATAAATAAGAAATCTGATTTTAATAGTTTTATAATATTGAAATTCATATGCTCTCGTTAATCAATTTTAAACGAATAACAAATCTTATGTATAATATTAGTGCTTATTTCAAGAGTATAATTAAAAACATATGTTTCCTTGGTTAAAATCTATCTCCAGGATATGTCTTGTTTTGTTTCCATAATACCAACTAAGTGTTCTAATTTTAAAAAAAATAAAGGCAATGGCTATTTGAAATTTCAATTTATTTTTTAATGATAATTTTATAATATTGAAGTTCATATTGTCTTATTAATTTATTTTAAACAAATAAAAAATCTAGTTTTGATAATTTTATAATAGTGGAATTTATATTGTCTTCTTAATCAATTTTTTAGATCTATTTTATTAAAGAAAAATAATGATATTAAAAAATCTGCTTTATAATATTAAAGTTTGTTCCGACAATATAATTAAAAACACATTTTTCCCGGGTTCAACTTTATAATATTAAAGTTTGTTCCAACAATATAATAAAAAACACATGTTCCCGAGGTTCGAATCTATCTCCAGGATATCTGTTGATATGTGCTGTTGTATTCCCATAATACCAGCTACGTTTCAACCCTCTAATGAATAAACAAAGCAGTGACTAATTGAAATTTCAAAATTTTCTTTTCAATGATAGATTTATAATATTGGAATTCGTATTGTCTTATTATTCAATTTTAAACAAATAAAAAATCTGGGTTATAATATTGGAGCTTGTTCCAACATTATAATAAAAAACATATGTTACCTTTTTAAAGTTCATACATATAATTATAGCTATCTAACTTTTGTTATAATCGTCTTCCTCACTTTAAGGTCAAACTAGTTAATTTTTAATTAAGGTTCTCAATAAGTTATGATGAATAAATTATCCTTCGATTTAGAGGGTGGATTGTTTAATTACATATAACAAAACAATTAATATAATAAGTATATTTAACTTATAATGAATAGTTTTTACATGGTATATAATAGATCGTGAATGGGTGTACTATTAAGGAACTCTTTTTGTAAGATCACTTAATAGATGATGAATGGGTGTATTATTATGGAACTCTTTGTGATTCTGGTTAAAAACTCTTTGGGACTATGTGCTCTGGTATTATCCTCTTAATAAACTAAAACTAATAAAGAATGAGTTGTGATTTAATCAACTAAAATTAGTAAAGAATGAGTTGTGATTTACTAGTTGGAATATGATTTATTATCTCATTAATTAACTCAAAAGTAATAAAAAAATATGTTGTGATTTAGTGGTTGGTATATGTTATTGTTTCCTTAATACTTTAAGTTCAAACTTAGCATGTTGAGTCCTTTTTTTCTCACATTTAGATTTCTATTAAAATACCTCCCAATCATAGCACCCAAAAATCAGTAATTCCTATACACTATAGCTAGATATAAACATATATAGTCTTCCTAAATTGACAAAAAAACAAAAGCTACGTCTAGAATATCCCAACATATTCATCCACCATTAACTCCATCAAGGTAATAGATAGATACTTGTAAGATATCAAAATCAAAATGTTATTCTAACTCCTATAAGAATATAGAAGTTGGAATAACAGATAGTTGCCTTGAGACACCATTATTTTATCCTTCAATACTTCAAAGGGGATTGTTCCTTCTACCAAATTTAGAGCCTATTTTGAGAGAGAATTTGCTTCAAAGTTGAACTCTTTATAAACATGTTAAAATGTATATTAATAAATCCTTCTTGAAGTATTCATATTTTTATTTCCATCCCTCTAGTTAAACCACCTCTAATTAACCTTTCTGTAATACCCAATCAATGATTACTTTGGAGTCTTTGAGAACCTACACATTAGAAATATGTTTAGTTTGTGCAAAAAATTAAACACCCCATATTGCAAGAAGTTCTCTTCATGTACTTGTTCCCCCTTCATGACCCATTCAAAGCTTGAAGATATGAAAATCATTGAATTTCAGAAGCATACCGACTCTACACCTAGAACCATGATCTTGTGAAGCCCCATTAAAGAATCCAATTTGCATATGGAGGATAAAGCAATGAAATGTTGTTATTCTTCCATTTTTACTACCCTTTTCTTTATGAAATTCATTAAAAGAACCAATGACATTTAATGTGATTCTCATAACATTTTTTTCTTTTTTCATCACACAAAATCCCATTCCTATGTTTCTATATCTCCCAACTAATAAAGAAAGGAATCTCTTTCTAGTAATTTGCACACATTATCCATTTATAAAATCTTGACTCAAAAGTATGAGATACCTAGTGAATGCGAACTTAAGTTCTTTTCTCACCTCTAGCGAAATAAGTTTTGTAAATTCATAATGCACCAATAAGTGATAAACTATTTTAACCTCCTTAATACATCAAATACAAACATTTGGCCCTTGAACTCCTATCTTCATCAAGTAAGTAAGAATATTTTTCTCTAGAGCACTTGGAAACTGAACCGTTTAATCTTTAATGGACAGTGCCAGTTCCGAAGAGAGGTAAACCACCATTTAGCTTCACCCTTAATAGAAGAAAGTATAACATCTTCACAGCCAAGTGTGGTAGTTACATGCCTAATTTTTTCATTAGTTAACCAAACTATCATGTCAACTTCATCTGTTAAATGAATTCCAGCATGTTGAAAGCCAAGAATATACCCATTCAATTCTTCTTCTTATTCTCTCGGTAGCTCCAACTCTTCATCTTATAACTTCCATCTATGGCATCGTTAATTTCTTAAATCAATATCACCCACTTGGTCTAAGACCCAAATACCTTTACTTATTAATACATTTACTAAATCCTGGGATAATTTATAGTTATCTGCTCCACCAACAAAAGTGACTTCCCCTAATACAATATCCATTACCAAGTCTCTGCAAAGCTAACCACTGACCCAAAATAGGAAAAGAGTTTGTTAGACAACTCTAAATATTTGATACCTTGGGAATCTTTTTTCTTGCTATTCTTACCCATTCAATAAAAAACCTTTGTTTTAAGTATTTATCATTGATAACATCACTCCATAGACCAACATTGAATCAATGTTAAGTCCTTGTGTGAGACGGAAAGTATTTGTCTTCCAAAAATTGGTTAACATAACTTAATCATGTATTAAGAAATACATCTAGTTGAGGGAACAACACATTCTACACCCTAGTTAGTAGAAGTGTAATGTCCATGGATTTCCTCCATGAAGCATCCACTTGTTCCACTCAACATCAAAGCTTTGAAGGGAAATATTAATTACAAAAATTTGAGGGATTATCTCTTTCTAGTAGGTTTGATAGTTAAAATCTGGCCTTTAAGATCAAGCTAGGGCTCCCTGTCATGAAACTTCTTGTCAAATCTCACTAAAACATTTTGATTGATGTGTGTTCAAATAAAATTCGAAAAATACTTTCAACCACCGATATAAACTCAAAATGGGTGCTCTTGTATCTAATTGACAGAGATTCAATTAGTAGCTTGCATTTTTATTAAGTCCAAAATTGTGTCGACAATAACATCATTTTTATGAAATTGTATCGATACTAAACTCGGTTATAATGGCATTAACAATGTTTATTTTGGTGTAGAAAAAGGATTTGAAGAAAAGACTTTAGTTTCAAGTGGATATAGAAAATTTTACATCATAGTTTGGTCATGATATCTTAGCCCTAATAGGTTTTTTAACACAAGAAAAACCTTCGTAGGAATTTCCTAAATATCTATCCACATTAAGTGGTTGGTACACAATGAAAACCTGATAACATTGAGTATGATACTTCACTCAATAGGGACATCAAATGAAGCACACAACTGAGACACATGCAACTTGGGGAATCAATCCCAAAACTCTTACACCAAGATCAAGCAATTAATGATTTAAATAAATAAGAATTCTTCCTTACAAATTTTAAATTTGATAATTGATTAAATAATATTAAATTCTTAAATTTAATATTAATTTTTGTCATATAATTTATGTTTTTTTCATTAATTTAATTATGTAAACATAAAAGTTAAAAATATAACATTCATTTGTATTTCAGATTGTTTTTATGATGGACACTAACACATAAAATTTTGGATTGATAAAATATAAATTGGGATATCTTAAAATCTAAGATTGATAAAATATAAATTGGGATATCTTAAAATCTAAGATTGATAAAATATAAATTGGGATGTTTTGTGCATTACAACAAACTGAACTATTATTTTTTTAATGGACTTGAACACATAAATTTTAGATGAATAAAATTTAAATTAAGATGTTTTTATTTCAACAAACTTAACAACTTAAAAATGGTTTAGAGCGTGTGTGAAATAGAACATAAACAAAAGAACTATTTGAATTATATATGGAGAACCTTTTTTTTTCAACAAAAAAAAATCTTAATTTTATTTATATACAAAATTACATTTATCAGATGAACCACTATCATTTATCGATCAATGTCCATTTTCTCAATTCTTCAGCACAAAAAATGCTATTACAAAAGATGATAATTGATTTTGAAAATCAAATTATATCCATCCAAAAAGTTACAAACGGTTCCACTATAATCATCAAAAGATGCAATAAATATGAAAGTAGCTTGTCATCATTCATATCTACACATATCAGCAAAATAATACTGCATAAAAACGTTATCCATCATAGACTATGTAAAATATATATGTCATCTAATTCTGTCTTCACCATCAAAGTATATAAGATATGTCTTTAACCACCAAAAAACTACCAAATGTATCTTTACCATCAAAGAGATGATCAACAGAATACAAAAATATCAATAAATCTATCAACAAAACATAAGATACCAAAAGACCCCAAAAAGCCACCCCCCAGACCCCATCACCCCTATAAAATTTAGAAAACCTGAAAAGTCTCATAAGTTTCAGTTGCTCGAATCTCATGGATAATCCAATTCCATTCCACAACATTTGCACCTGCTTTAGCTAAAGCATCAGCTTTAGATTTCCTTTCTCGATAAATATGATTGAAATCCACTTTATCAAGAAAATCAGAAATTTGAATCACCTCCTGTAGGACCTGAGTAACATGTACATTATTAATTCTAAACTTACCGGACACCCAGTTGATCACCAACTGTGAATCTCCAAAGATCTACAGAGTATGAACCCCATATTTTAAATCCAAGGTAATAAGCAGCTTTAATGATAAAATCTCAACAAATTTGTTGGTTCCAAACCCCAGACCTGCAGAAAAAGTAAAATAGTGCTCATCAAATAAATACAGTACACCACTAGCCCCACAAATCTGTGGCACCCCAGCAGTCGAGCCATAAAAATACCCCCATGGGGATGCTTTGTCAATGTATTCATCAACAACCATTCTTATATTCAAATCTCTGTTATCTAAAGGATAAGAATTTAGTAAACCCAAACATAAAGAAGATACTAGATAAGACTTTGACTGAATATCTTCAAAACAACATTGATTCCTAGCCTTCCATATGAACCAAGAAACAATAACAGGTAAAGATCTATACCTATCCTCAGCATGCAGGAACCAATTCTTAACACAGTCTAAAACTGAAATACCATGCCAAAAATTTATAAGCCTTAACTTGGACTCAATTTCTGCCCAAACCCTCCTCGTAAAAGTACATTCGAAGTCAATATGAGAATTAGTTTCAGACTCCATTTTGAAAAGGTAGCACCATCCAGGTCCTTCTCTGCCTTTTCTACACAGAATATCCCTGGTAAGTGCTTTCCCTAAAAATAAAAACCAACAATAGATTTTTTATTTTAGTGGGAATTTAAGCTTCCATAACCACTTCCACCACCAGGAAATTTCCATCTCATTCCTAACTTGAATAAGATGTAAATAACCAGCTTTGGGGGTGTACTTACCTGTTTTGGATAGACTCCATACCAATAGACAATCGTCATGAGAAATTCTAACATGACTGGATTTCAACAAAGCTACATAAGTATTCCAGATAATGATTTCCTGGTCCACAAATCCAAAAAAGTCAGCATTCATCCATCCCTGATCCTGTAGAAAAGATGCACGAGGACATGGAATATCCTTCAAAACAAAATAACCAATATAATTTAATTTATCAGTCATAGAGGCTGGTAAGCAATTCCTCCATTTGCATCCAATCCAAGGGTCCATGCCAATACGCACCTCTGTTCCCGCCCCAATCCTCCACACAAGAGACTATCCAATAAGATCAAAAGACCATAGTATAGCTTTCCAACAAATGGAAATGCCTCTCTTTTTCTTAACAGAGACCCTTATCCAATCTAATAAAGATAAAGGTCTAAAATATTTCTGAAGAGCAATCTGCACCCAAAGTCCTGTTTCATGAATAAGATTCCACACACTTTTAGCATCAAGTGATTTAGCAAATAAAGCAGGAATTTTCAAACCCCGGCCTCCTAGAGATTTGGGATTTGCCAAAACCTTCCATGAAGACCAAGGTAAACCTATAGAGTCATTGTTTCCAGACCATAAAAACTTGAAACAGATCTTCCTAATTCTTTCAAGAATACCGATTGGTATCCAAAAATGCATCCAATATACTGGAATGGCCTTAAGAACAGACTTCACTAGAATAAGTTTACCTCCCTTAGATAACCATCTAAAAATCCCGGTTCTTGACTCTCTTTTCCACTTTAGTAATAAGCCAATCCCAATCTTTCAATAGATATCTACAAGGTTTTAGGTGGAAACAAAGATATTTCATACCACACTCAATTTTATCAACATTGAAAGTAAATATATTCTGTAAAGAAATCAACTCAGATTCATCCAATCCAGAATAATAAAAAGTTGATTTGTCCTCATTAATAACCATTCCAGATGCTTTACAAAAAACCATCAAAACCTCATATAATGTTGATAAAGACTATTCAGAACCATCAGATATGAAAATAATATCATCCACAAACAAAACATGAGAAAGTATAATATTGTTACCAAAAGAAATACCCTAAAAATCCCACTATATTTAGCTGTAAGAATAGACCTGCTCAATCCTTCTACCACAATAAGAAAAAGTAAAGGAGCCAAAGGGCATCCTTGTTTAAGCCCTCGGCCAGATCTAAAAAAAGTTGAAGCCACCCCATTAATTAGTACAACAAAAGTAACTGAAGTAATGATGCTCATCACCCAAGTAATAAAGGGTACTGAAAAACCCATTTTAGACATAATTACCAGTAAATATGTCTGTTGGGCTATGGGCAGACCCGGGTTTTATCCTTTTATCTTCGCACCAACAAAAGACCCACAGTGTTGGCCCTTTCGGCAACAACCTGCGAACAGGTTGCAGTCTCACCCGAAACAGCTATCGGGTGCCGCAGAATCAGGTTTCTGCAAGCAAAAGAGGGATATTACTGTACCTTTAGTCTTACAAATAATAACCATACAATAAATAGCTTCAACATTAGCTTAATTAGCTTCACAGTTTATATAAACATACAGTTACTTGCTTAACCCTTAACTGGGAATTCACAGCGAAGTTATTATTTAACAGCTTATCTTACTTTATCCTTTATCTACTGAACAGATGCATAAACAGAATGAAAACAAACAACAGAACCACCACGACACAAGATATACGTGGTTCACCCCTAGTGTAGGGGTTACATCCACAGAACTGTGTTTATATTCAACTCTTTACAAGAACCACAGTTTTGATCTGCGCACTCAGCTGCAGATCTCTGCGCACTCAGCTGCAGATCTTCTCAATCACCAAAAACCCTCTACGCACACAGTTGCAAAGGTCGTCCACGCACACAGCTGGGACTTAACTCTTTCTTACAAAAACCCTCTGCGCACACAGCTGCAGAGGTCGTCCACGCACACAGCTAGGACTTAACCTCTCTTACAAAAAAATAGACCTTAACTTCGCATCACATCATCATACCTCAAAATCCTAACCTTACTCCTTTACATAAGTGCCTATTTATACAAGCGCACTATTACAATACCATGAGCTTAAACCATGGGCTTAAAAACCATGAGTTCAAACCATGGGTTATTTACAAAAAGAGGGGCTTTGGCCCAACCCCGACACTCTTAAGACTATTTTGGGTCGCAACTCCGCTTACAAGCTTCGCACCACAACCGCGAAGTTGCCAAAATAGAGGACCTTGAAGGTGGAGCCCCAACAGGCCCCTAAGACTCACCAGTGTCCCATCCCGGGACACTCTGCTGCTTTTCTGGTGGGAGGATCTTGTTGGCGAAGATAGTGAATTGCTTGTTGAGGCTGTGCATGATGTCATCAGCTACTTGCTCCTTCTCCACCAACTCCTGCAATGCTGCTGCTGCTGCTTCGCTGGCTTTTTCCCGTGCAAATGCATCATACTCCTTCAGAACTTTGAGCTGGCTATCTGTAGCAGTGCTCAACTGCAAGGCTTCATTGATAAGGGGCTGCACAGAATTTTCCAACAGTGTTACTTTCGTTCTGCATGACTCAATTTCCTGCCGGAGTTCATTGCTTTGCTTTACCTTGAACATCTTCTGCATAGGAGGCAGAGTCTTAATTTCCGCTTTCACTGCATCCAGCTCTGTCTGTCGCTGCTTGATGGTTTCTTGTAACTTTTCTACTTCTAGATTATCCTACAGGTTTGCCTAGGCCCGACGCTTTCATCTAGCAGTTTTGTTGCGCTGCTTGCAAGATCTGAGATCTTTGTTACTGAGGCCTGAATATCTTTGCGACGTTGTTGCCTGACCTCTGGTGGACTCTCCGGAGCGATGAGAAGTTGAAGCTCCGTAATCTGAGCCTCATGTTTTGTTTTCATCTTGTCTACCTGGCTGCGAGACTATAGTGCATAGTGCTTCAGCTTGACTATCATTTGCTCTGGTTATTCTTCGTCCTGCATTTCGAAGTCAGGGAGACTCTGACATGCCTCATCCAATACTCGTGCCAGTGCAACCTGCTTGCTTTCTACTTCCTTCTTCTTCTATTCTGCTTCCTCCAACTGCGCTGCGAAGCTCTCACTCTACTTCATGGCATTTTCTAACTGCATTTGGGAGTATTTATCTCGTGCTTGGATCTCCCTTATGATCGCCAATTGACAAAGGTGCAGCTCCGACATCGACAACTTGGTGTAATCTATTCCAACTGTCATGCTCATCTGTGAGCGAGATGCTACGTCAGTTATGATGAGGGCTGCACTTGGCACTTGTCCTCTATTATCTTTGGCTGGCCATTGTCTTGTGTCTGGCTACGCACTTACTGGAGCACTACTTGCTGCATCTCCAGTCGCTAATCTTTCTGCTAAGTCCTTCAGTTCTGTAATTCTCTGCGCTACACCAGTGAGCGCATCAAGGTACGTAGCCGTGAACTCTGACCATTTTTTTGTTAATTATTTTGTGGACTTTGTCAGGGCCTGGTCAATCTCTTCAGCCGTCAAATAGGGTTCTTTGTCAATATTCTTCCCTTTTGATTCCTTCGCTTTCTTTCTAGATTGAGTTTTAGTCACTTCCTCTGCCTCTAGAGACTTGCACTTGTTTGGTCGATTGGGGTCAGAGATTGTTTTAACTGACTCTTCTTCTTCTTCTTCATCACCTCCAGCATCTCCACCCTGGTCACTTCCGCTCTTCTACGACTCGCTTTGTCCTTCACTTTCCTCTAGTGGGTCTTGCTGCTGCGTCTGACTAGGACTTGCACCCACATCTGTCACTGGGGGGATTGGTATGTTGGGATTTGTCCCTGCGTCCTTCATCCATTCAGCTGGCCACTACTTGACTACCGCGAGGAAGAAAGCACTAAGCACTAACAAGCACTAACAACCATGAATAGTGAAAGGGTCTACCTTTCTCCTGCGCATCTCGAAAATCTTCAAGAAATTCCTTGGCAATGTACACTGCCCAATTGTAACTGTAGCCTTCGGCATAGTTCGCAGTAATACTGACAATCGGGGTAGATACTTCATTTGGTCTTCACTTCCACATTAACTTGCATGCTAGTAGCTCTGTGGTGAAGCGAATGTTTTGATGCCAGATGGTCGAGGTTTGATACCCTCGCTTTCCTTTCGTCATCCCGAAGTGTTCCTTCATGCTCTACGCCAGCTTCATGTCTTCATGCTTTCCCACGAACTCAATGCTAGGATCAGGCCCTTCCTTCGGCAAGCCTATGATCTTATGGATCAGTTGTCCATCGATAGGAACGCGCTGGCTTCCTATCCATAGGTTCCCATATTCACCAATGCCAATAGCTGCTTGACCACTATGGTCACCTGCGTGCTGCGATCGAAGTGGGGGACATTGAGCATTTTCAACAGGATAGCTTGCTCCAAGCCGGCAGCCCACTGTTTCACTTCCAGTAGCATTGTACTGGTCTCCGCATAATGGACAGAATGTAAGTATTTCCCAGCTGTGAACTGAGGGAATTTCCCACGATCATTCATATCGTGGTCTGCATACTTAAGCCGGTCGATTTTCTCGGTCATAGTTTCGACCAACTGCACACCCTGTGGCAGCGAAGGGGTGCGTAACGTGAACTTGGTTGTCCGCCGAGGCGACTGAACTCCTGGTCGCACAGGCGGAAGATATGGTGGACACTGCGGTGCAACATTCTCATCCTCACCAGGGTCTTCAAATTCTCTGGGAGGATTCATCATAGGATCCTCTGGTGTCTTTCCTAATGGCTGGTTCCTTTCTTCGTTCTGCTTAAAACGAACTTCTGCCCTAAACTTCTTCCTCATTGATCGTGTCTGCATTGGTTGACTTGGTGCTATGGGAGTCTCTTCACGGGGTACATATGTAGGTGGATTGCTCATAAGGTTCTGCAGACCCCTCTCTCTAAATTCACTCAACAATTCTTGGACTTCACGAGCAGATGTCATGGACTGAACTGTAAAACTGAAGAAAATGTGTAATGCGAACTTCGCAGGCCTAGGTGTCTTCTTATAGAATCCAACGATCAAATCTGCCATAACTGTGCATTGAAGACACTAAATCTGACAGAGCAACTGTAGATCTTGTCCAAACGGTGCTAGATTCCTTAAAATCTCATCATTACAGGCAGTTAATGCAGTTAACGTACTGGCGCCGCCAAATCTAATTTTTTCCAACGGTCGCATTTTGAGGTTCGACACACTTTTCCTGTTCGGCAAAGCCAATAACTTTGGCTGCGCCACAAATAAGGACCTTTGACACAATACATACCTTCGACACATCATGGCACCAGTTTTGACAGAGCTTCGAGCTACGACCCTCGACAGTATTTCTTCGTAATGTCCTTCTGACTTAGGAGTATTAATGTTGCGCGGGTCTTCGTCTTCATCAATGGTGAGGTTATAGAATTATACTACATTAGCTTCTTGTTCCTTCCAATCAGGTTGGTACTCAGCTGTTTCTTTATCATCAAACACCTTAGTATTGATCAGCCTAATAGCTGCATCCAAAGCAGGGCAGACCTCATTAATAGAAAATGTAAGCACAAAACTATCAACAAGACTATCCCAACTTACAGTACCATGGCGAAGCTCCACCTCTGCATACCAATTCTTTGCTATAGGTTCCAGAGTGTGTACAAACCTATGTACCCATTCTTCACAAGGCACATGCTTCCACGCTTCACAACATTGCTCCAAGTGTTCCTGAGGGCTAGTCTTACCATTAAATCTGCTGCACACCTCTTGAGGCTGATCTGTGAATCTCAGGTGAAGAAACTTTTGACAAGATTCCCAACTATGAATACACTTCTTATGACCATTCCACCATCTGGAAGCTGTGGCTCTGAAGGCTGCATCTAGAGTCTCCATTTTCTGTGAATCTGGTACCTGCTCTGAGAATTGCACAATAAACTCTTATGGGTCTGTCAAGCCATCAAATGTAGGTAAGGCTCTTGTCTGGGAGCTAAGCCATCTGAAATACTTGGTAATTCTTGCACATCGATGTCCATGTAGCTCATACAGTCGATTCTGCCAGTTCTCTAGGCCGTCATCTGAATTAGTCATGCAAGAACTGTCACACTGCCAATCCATTATACCTTCAGTAGTAGGGTTAACATAGTCTTCTTCTTTAGCTATGATATTGTAAATATGATCTAAAACATCTTGATCTTCCTCTCTTCCTGGTTCTGTGTACCTTTCTCCTTGAGAAGGGTCCAATGGTACTATGACTCTCAAGCCTTTCCCTTCAAAAGTCATTTGTCTCTTCTTAAGGTTGATTACTACATCATTCTCTATTGCCCATTCAATTCCTAACAATGCTGTATAGGGGTTGCTATCATCGATTATTTCAATGACTTTAAAATATGCTAGGGTACTGACTCCATCAATATCTACTGGTACACTAGGGAGTGTACCCAAATGCACAATCTTCTGCTGATTGGATAATCTCAACTGTATAGGGGACCATTCAAGGGTAGGTTTTCTCATTTGTTCCCAAGTCTATTTAGTTAGGACATTCACTTCTGATCCCAGGTCTAAAATGATATCAGTCATATCATATTCTCCTATCTGAGCATGCAACCTCATTTCTCTGCCAGTCCTTCTAACTCTATTAACATTTTTTCCTTTATCAGAGCTTCCCTGAGATTCGCAAGACTGAAGAAATTTCTGTAACTCATTCAAAGCGTTCTTGTTTCTTAATAGCTTCATACAACTCTGCAAAAATGATGCTAGTGTACTTACTTGATCCGGTGAAGCTTCTTGAGACTGTAACTGCTGTTGATGTTGTTGCGTAGTTTCTACTGATGTTTTGGGATCAACAAAGTCTTTCTTAGCTTCCATAAATGTTTCTTTTTCTCTGCCAACATCAAAGGCTGGAATTTTCTCTGGGGTCTTGTAGACCCAAGCCTCGAGAGATTGTTTCTCTGTATTCTGCACTTGCGTCGTGGCTCCACTCCTTGTAACAACATTAATAGCTGGGACGGATCTTTTCTCCACAACAATCATCTGAACATTATGAGTAGGAGGGCCATTCCTTTCTTGTATCTTGGCTATCAACTGTGGACATTGCTCAATGACATGATCGATTGCTCTACAATATCGACATGTCGTAGTTGGGTTCTGACAGTCTCTAGCTACATGGCCAGCCTGATTACAGTTATAGCATATAACCTAGCTTCGACCTCTTCCAGGCATACCACCACGACCTCTAAAATTACCTCAACCTGGGTTACCACCACGGTAGCCATATCCATCATTGCCTTGTGCCTTGTTTTGCACCCTATAAGCATCATAGGTTAGCTCTCTCATGAGGTCAAAGCTGCGACATTCATCCTCATTGTGTCCTACTGACTTATAGAACTTGCAGTAGGGATTCTTAGGTACTTGCACATATCTTTGTAGAAGATAGCAATCTTCAGGTCGATGCTGGCCAGTTGTTCTACAGATCTCACAATATAGGACAACAGGGTTAAACGGGTTTGGTGCACTAGTATTGAGATAATTTCCTACTATCGGGCACTGTTCTCTGTCATGACCTTCTATCTTGCATCGAGTACACCACACCTCTTCGTGAGTAGCTTTCCCTTTCTTCATGTCGTGAAGCTCCAAAGCCATTTCTGCTAACTGTGCTTGTATTTGGGCTATCCTAGAATTATCTCCGACAGGAGCTGTTTCGAGCTTCATAGCAATTTCCAATGCTTATTGTTGATCAGCAACCTTCTGTTGCATAAGTGGAGTCCTGATATGAGGCAACAGTGCAGCAATGAACCATTCCTTGTGTTGTTCTGGTCCAATAGTGAAGCTAACTTGATCCAACATAACCTTGAACCTCTGATCAAATTTCCAAACTGATTCACCTCTCTTCTGCTGAATTTCTTTTAGTTCAGTTATAGATTGCGACTCTGATTTAGGCTTCTTAAACTCTTTAATCATCTCTTTTTTAATGTCGGCTAAGACATAGTTCTGAGTACTGGAAAACTTCATAAACCAAGTCAAAGCTCGGTCTCTAAAAGATGTGACCAGCTGCGTTGTTCTTGTATTTTGATCCATAATGTTCTTAGTAGTCCAAACAGCTTCGCATAAGAACCAGAACTGCTATGGATCCTCTGATCCAGTTCCTCTAAAGACTGGGAGCTTGATATCATCATTTGCATGGGCCATAGCGAATCGAGGGGGGGGAGGGGGAGGAGGAAAACTGGTAATAGGGGGGGGGGGACTTACTGAGGTAGACTGACCTGCGACAGGACTACTCAGGCTAGGGTTACTTTTAGACTACGGCGGGTTCTCAGGGATGACAAATCTTCGCTGCGGAGTTATAGGAGGGTTTCTTCAGATTTAGACTCTTCTGGGCTTAAAGGAGTATAATCGGTATTCTGGCCTAGGGTAAAGGATCCAAAAGTTATCTTGTATCTTTTATCACTTTGAAGAAAACCACTTTGCTCGTCGAAGTCACTTTCACTTTCAAACATAGGTTAGTAGCACCTAATCTAGCAATCTGATTCAATAAGCAATATGCGTTTTTCAGCCAAAAGCATTTTAATTGTCAAACTGAATGAATTCAAGTACTTACCCCTTGGTCCTTGGAAAAAATGTCTTTCTACTTCGCTAAAAGAAGTATGTGTGTCGATGGCGAACTCCGTCACAAATGCTTCAAGGGTTCGCGTTGTCCAAAAATCAACAGCTCTTAATATCGCGTTGTTCACCCTTTTCAATATCTTACTTCTTTTCAGGGTCCAGGTAGGAAACTGATCTTCTTTGAAGTGTGTCTTATGTTCTGTCAACCTAGATAACCACTGGTGCAACTCTATGTGGATACTAGCAAAGAAAATTTCATGAATATCAGAAAAAATGTACCTTTGCAAGAAGTCATCTGAGCTACGACGAGGATCTATATTTTCTTATTCAGCAAATTTCAGATAGGTATCTTCTATCCAATCACTGATTTCCTTTACTGAGGGCCTCCAAAACATATCCCTCTAGGTACAACATAAATCCCTCTTAAGCAGATACTGATTTCAACCGGAAACGGAACCAATTTGTTGGGCTATGGGCAGAACCGGGTTTTATCCTTTTATCTTCGCACCAACAAAAGACCCACATTGTTGGCCCTTTCGGCAACAACCTATGAACAGGTTGCAGTCTCACCCGAAATAGCTATGGGGTGCTGCAGAATCAGGTTTCTGCGAGCGAAAGAGGGATATTACTGTACCTTTTGTCTTACAAGTAATAACCATACAATAAATAGCTTCAACATTCACTTAATTAGCTTCGTGATTTATATAAACATACAGTTACTTGCTTAACCCTTAACTGGGAATTCATAGCGAAGTTATTATTTAACAGCTTATCTTACTTTATCCTTTATCTACTTAACAGATGCATAAACAGAATAAAAACAAACAACAGAACCACCACGACACAAGATATACGTGGTTCACCCCCAGTGTAGGGGCTACGTCCATAGAATTGTGTTTATATTCAACTCTTTACAAGAACCACATTTCTAATCTGTGCACTCAGCTGCAGATCTCTGCGCACTTAGCTGCAGATCTTCTCAATCACCAAAAACCCTTTGCGCACACAGCTGCAGAGGTCATCCACGCACACATATGGGACTTAACCTTTCTTACAAAAAAATAGACCTTAACTTCGCATCACATCATCATACCTCAAAATCCTAACCTTACTCCTTTACATAAGTGCCTATTTATACAAGCGCACTATTACAATACGATGAGCTTAAACCATGGGCTTAAAAACCATGAGTTCAAACCATGGGTTATTTACAAAAAGAGGGGCTTCAACCCATCCCCGACACCCCTAAGACTATTTTGGGTCGCAACTCCACTTACAAGCTTCGCACCACAACCGCGGAGTTGCCAAAATAGAGGACCTTGAAGGTCGAGCCCCAACAATGTCCAATTTACGCGATCATATGCCTTAGATAAATCGATTTTTAGAACCACCGATTTCAACCCTTTCTATGTATAGAGTGTAAACCTTCCTGAATGATGCCAACAGCTTCATGAATCTGTCTTCCAGGCAGGAACCCAAACTATTCATTAGAAATAAATCTCCCCAAAATCTTTCTGATACGAGTAGAAATGATTTTAACAATGATCTTATATATAAAATTACATAAAGATATTGGTCTGAAGTCATCAAATGATTTAGGTGAATCAGTCTTAGGGATCAAGGCAATGAAAGTAGAATTAAAAACAATAGGAATTTTCCCACTCAGTCTCGAATCTTCTATAACTCTTAACAAATCACTTCCCAAAACATCAAATAGTTCCCTATAAACTTCCACCGGGATCCCATCAGGTCCAGGACTCTTATCATTTTTGCTTACTGACAATATAGACTGAATTTCCACCAGTGTAACAGGAATCATAAGATCTATATTTTCTTCTACAGAAATATCAGAAGGATATTTATCAGCAATCTCCAAAATCTCAGGCAAATGTAAATTGTTATCTTCTTTAAACAAAGTTTCAAATTGTTGAACACCCGCCCCAGCAANATTTTCTTCTACAGAAATATCAGAAGGATATTTATCAGCAATCTCCAAAATCTCAGGCAAATGTAAATTGTTATCTTCTTTAAACAAAGTTTCAAATTGTTGAACCCCCGCCCCAGCAATAGACTCAAAAACCTCAACAACATTACCCCTATCATCATCAATATTCCATATAGAATTAATAAATTTTCTATGATTAGCAAATTTATGGAAGAATGGAGTATTATAATCACCACAAAGTAACCATGTAGCCCTACTCTTCTGCCCGGATTCATTTTCTCTATCCAATAAAATATTTCTCCTTCTAGATTCCAACACATACAGAGAAGCCTTGTCCTCCACAGTAGAATATCCAAAACCCAATTTAGTACATGCATCCTATAATAATATCTCAATCTCTACTAAATCTTTAAGATCCCGTTCTTTCCTCTTAACAGACCAGCAAATAGATACATCTTTAATCCTTTTAAGATTAGCAGAAAATTGTGAGCCAGGAGACATACCAGAATTCTCATCATACACCCTCCAGGTATTTTTCAAAAGTATAACCAAATCCTCATGTTCTAGCCAATGTGCATTAAAATTAAAAGGACTATGAGTATTCTTATCATGACCCAAAATCTGTAAAAATACAGGATGATGATCTAAGTCCCCCCCACATCCCACCCATTGACAAAAGCAAAGCTCAAATTCCAAAAGATCAACAAAAACCATCAATCTATCCAAATGTTTACAAATGTTCTCACTACCAACTCTTCTATTGGTCCAAGTGGGAAGAATCACACTCGGCACAATATCCACAAGGCCATGATCATCCAAAATTTTTGAAAAAAAATCAGAAAGACAATCACTTCTGGCCCTAACTACCCGGATCTCAGATAAACCCAAGGAAAAATTCAGACCCCCACCGAAAATAATCTTGGTACAATTAAAACTCACAAAATCCAAGAGATTGCTCCAAAACACTTCCCTCTCTACATAAGGTCCATAAACATTAAACAAACATAACTCCAATTTAAGTTCAATCGAATAGATAGATATACATAATTTCGAATCCATTTCCCATGAATTCAAAAAAAGTAAGTATCGTGTTCTCCAACCCACAAGCAAACCCCTTGATTTGCCTTTAGCATCCACATAAATAAAGGTCCATACAAACAATAAAAAATCCATTTCACCAGCAAATAGTACCCCATCACCCATAGTTTCTTGTAAAAATAGAACATCAATAGATTGATCAATCACTAGATTACAAACAGCTAGTTTTTTTCGTTTACTAGATAAACCTCTACAATTAAGAGTCATCACTATCATAAAGTACCCCTGTGATGGGCATCCACAGCTCTAAGTGCCCCAGAAACATCAGAATGATCAAGAACCTCCACAAACTCATCAAATTTTACTGAAGATAATAATCTAGTAAAAATCCCAGCTCCAACAAAAGAGACAGGATCCATCAAGACCTTAGAACTAGATATACGAAAGTAACCAGAACCAGTATCCTTAAAAACCTTAATAGGGGAGATAAATCCTAAATCCCCAAGCCTGGAATCATCCACATTAAACTTATCCAAATGATCCACTCCTACCTTCGAACATTTACTTAAAAATGTACCCTCCTCAAAATCCACCAAGGAAGCCAAAATCAAAGGTTTAAGAGTCATTTCACAGATATCCTGGGAAATAGGTTCAAAAGAATCAGGACAGGTTCTAGTTTCCAAAGGAAATAAACCCTCTCGACCAGCTGTCTGAGACAAGGATAAATCAACAGGAAAAACCCCAGAATTATTGACACGCCAAACAGGTTTGGGCTTGGGGACAGTAACATACTGTTTCTTCAAAAAAGGTAAATGAAAATGGGCTAACAAATGACCATAACAGTGACAACAATTACACCGAAATGGCAGCCCTACATAATCCAAAGGCTTGGTAAAATTATCTCCCCTTTCTTAATAACAATGTCTTCAACAAGACCATTACGAACATCCAAAAGGACCAAAACTTTCCCCAAACAGCAAATACCAGATTCTAAAAAAGACAAATCAGCCTCTAGAAACATCTTAAGTGCATTACCAATCATCCTAAAAAAATCCACAAACCAAAACTCGAAAGGCAGATTAGGAAACTTTACTCATATGGGCATAGAGTCATACCTCTCAGTACGAGGATCGAATAATGGCATCCAACACTTAAGAAAGAGTCCCGAAATATGGAGAACCTATTATCTTTATGTAGATGCAAGCACGTGTTATATAATACTAATTGCTTTTGTTTTATTAGTGGATGGAAATATATAATATGGTTCTTTGCTCGAGGATTAGGTCATGATTATTGATGGTTGACGACCAAAAGAGTGGGCGCTTAAAAACCAATTATTAAGAACATGATATAGAATACTAAGTTCTATTTCTATTAGAGGATGACAAATAATCATAAAATATGATTATTTTCCAGATGCTTTTGAGAGATTAAAAACAAATTATTTAAAAAAAATCAATTTTTTTTTAAACTAGATTGCACTTTAGGGTAATTGGGTTAATAATTAGTTGTCCATTTTTTTGTTAACTATGGGAATTACAACTTTTCAAGAGTATATCCAACATATTCCAAGCCAAATATACCAATAACTTGTGACTTAGTAGGGGTCGAGACGTCCCAAAGTCTACCGGGGTGAGTCTCTATCCCAAGGGTCCCCTATCCTTCGAGCCTTGTCACAACAGGCTAATGGGAAACCCTACCAACCACCGGTTTTGAACCTGTGACCTCCAGGGAGATAACACATGTACTAGTTGTCCATTAGTTGACTTAGCTAACAAAGTTCAAGGGGTTGTTTGTTGGTTAATTTGGAGTTATTGAGATGCATAGACAAAAATTAGCAATGCTAATATGTTAATGGGTAAGAATTAAGTTTAATGAGTTAGTGTTAAAGGGTTAGAGATTAAAATATAAAGGATAGTTTATGAGTTAAGAGTTACTGATTGGTGATTGGTTAAAGTATAGGATCAAATATTACTTGTTGAATTGGGACTTAGGGTGTTAGAGGCTAGTTAGGTGTTATGAATCAATAAGGATTAGGGGTACAAGACAATGATGGTTTGTTTAGGTGTTAAGGGTTGGAGGGATATGGGTTACTTTTCTTTTAGGGTGTAATAAATTATAATAAAAAACCTCATCAACAAGCTACTTACTACTTTTCATTTTGTTTTTTATTTCAAATTAAGTTTATGTTTTAAGATTCTATCTTCTTGTGATATTAAAGGCATAAAATTCATATATATATAAGTAACAATAATTTATACTTTGGAAAATTCAAAACTAAAACAAGTATCAAGTATCCATCCCTCAAGATATTAGAAATTACAAAGTTGAGATCATTTTCCTTATAAGGTGAGGGGTGGAATGTGGTAAGTTGGTTTAACACATTAATGATAGAGAATAAATTGTTCACCCACATACTTATGTACCTAATTACACTTATATTCAATTCACTCACACAACTCACATAAGTGGTGCGTTCAACATAATTGACACACATAACCCATGAACATGAGTGCTACACACAAATGACACACCTAAAATATACACATATTCACACATTTAATGTACACACTCACACATAATAGTAATGCATCGAACATAAAAGATGCACGTAACTCATGTGAGCCTAATCCTTGTATGTAACTCAAATAACTAACCCTTTAATTTAACCCATATCCTCAATAAACACACTCACACAAATAACTTACACACTTAACATATGTACATACACACATATCTAAGCCATGCACATAACCCATGTACATTGTAAGGCCCCAATGAGCCTTAAGCACACAATCATTTAGAAAAGAATTACTTCGTATATTTAACTTACGATTAACTCATTACTATGAGAAGTCTGTAAATCTAAAAAAATAATCAAGACCAATCAAATGAAATAAGGAGAAGACACAGCTGGATCTAATGAATGATGGAAAGAATGTACCTCTAGAAATCCGTAAGCGATGAGGGAAAACAATGTGTGGGGGAGGACTCTCCACCCAAGCAAACCCTCAATGAGACATTGAGAGCCCCTAAGCCCCCAACCAATAAACCGTATCCATATCTGTTTCTTTCCCTCCATAACAAAAACCATACCTATCTTTCTTCAAAGCTAATGCCTTTCCCCTCTAATCCTCTTATTTTTATACATTTTTAACATCCCCTCAGTATGGGACCGAAAATGGTAAAGTGTAGTTAAAAAGAGCACTATAAGTACTAATCCTAGCCTCATCAAGTTATAGATGAAATTTAAAAATACTAGGATATTGAAAGTGTGCACAGCTAAATGATGATTGGGGACGAATCCACTAGGGGGAGGGAGAAAGAGTTGATGGATATATATATACCTTAAAAATTTAAACACGAGTAAGGCCTTAGAAATCATGTTGATGATATCTTTCTGTCACTTTTATGCCCATGAGTTCTAAAGAGAACCTGATTACAAATCATTAGAATATTAGTGAGTGTGCCAATGAAATATAATTATCACTACTTGTTTCTTAGCATAATAACAAGATATTAACATAAGTATTCCTAAAAGGAAAACATGAGAGTAGTTTTTATAAATATATAGATATACAAGAAAAAATAACACACACACACACACACACATATAAAAGTTAAGGTTGTTTAAGCATTTGTTTTTACATATGATTGTAAAATCTTCTTTTTAATATATATATATATATCATGTCCTTTTTAAACCTCACTTGTGTTTGAGAGAATCGTTGAAGGAAGAATCCAAGGAGGATGGCTTTTAACTGGTGAAAAGAAACGTGGCAACTGACCTTCATCATTTGGCGTCCTAGGTAACCACGTGGTTTGTTTTGGGAGAAATAAAAGAGAGGTTCTGGAGGTGAAAAAGGGGGGAAAATGGTGGTGATTGGGCAGGGATGGGGCGAGATGCCCAATACTTCAAGCCAGTCATTTCTTTTGCGCCTTCAACTTACCATCAAACAGGGTCTCTAATGTCGACATATGATATGTGAGTTAGAAATACCTACATTTTGTTCTTTGTTGAGTAATGTATATTGTGTCGTGAAAATTCTTTATTATCTGCACATGATCCTCTAAAATCATTTTATTCTCTGCATTTTCGATCTGCGTTGAACTTATATGTACCGTAATGAACACGATTTCCATAGTTGCAATATCTGAACACTATGTTTTGGATCTTTCTTGCATGTTCATTTAAGATGTTGTGATTTTGATGTGTGCAATGCCTACATTTGGATCTAGACCAAAGTTGTCTACCTTTACCGAGGTTTGCGAATTGGATCAGAATGTGTTTTGAACGCCTACCTTCCTGGATTTTTTTTGTTTTTGTTTATTTCTAACCAAACCATCAGCGAGGGAATGTTTGGTCAGGATGCCATCAATAAATCAGTCTACATCAATAACTCAGTGTAATGTTTGGTCAGGATGGAATCTTCTATCTCCTCGCTATTTTCTTATTCACAATACCCTAGCAGTTTTAGTGCTTTTTCCATTTTTTTGGTTGAACTTTTCCTCCTGTGATGTGTCACTAATAGTGGGACTGGCTTGGGTTTATTGTTTGTTGGCACCTACAAGCACTTTCTCCCTTCTTGTTGTTTCCTCGACTTCACTCTCCGTAAGGTTTTTAATAAGTAATGTCTATCCTACATAACCCAAGAAACCATATAGAGGAAATTAGAAACATAAAAAATACTTAGCAATATGAAGAAATCAATTAAAATACATTTATAACCCATCAAGATTCACTTCGCAAGTAGTAAAACCTCTAACACAAAAAACAAGGTTGGGTGAAAATGAAATACTATCTGTACAATGCACACTGAACATAGATATTGATAAACAACAAAAGATGGAGTAAACCTAAAAAATATGTTCATGAATACCAAAACTATTATCTTGAATTACTTCACTAACAAAATTCACTCCTCTCCAAGAAGAAGCAAATAAATACTTATAAAATAACACAGCAAACAAACTACACTTACGATGCACATACTTGAAAAATCATTCAATGGTGTTGGCTTAATATTCCTTCTTGTCTAGACTTGAGGTTCAGCAACAACACAATAGCAACAAGACACCAAAATACATCGACCCGACAAAGCAAACTCAGTCGACAACACCCTCAAGGCAAGAGTAGTCTCACATGAGATATCTTAATGTGTAACTTCCAGAATCATGTTTCCCCAGTTGGCGAGGGATTGTAGTCCCTTGGCGCACGGAAAGGGTGCTTGATAGAGATGGAGGGATGGAGTATTCTATTGTGTGACAGAGGTGCAACACTGTGCCACAACCAACACGTGACACAACCTTTTTCTTAAACAAATTTAACAACTAATGCAACTATGCGATGCAGCTGATTCCTTATTATGAACAGTGTGCGACTTATATTATAACTTTAACAGTTTAACCATGAAATCGTACATAACATGTCGACAATGCTTTCAACATTCATTCATTTACTTATCAGTAATATTGCGACATACATTCAACCATAACTGTAAGAATACAAAGTAAGAAAAACATTCACATAAGCCTTCAATATTCAACAAAATCCATTCATTCGACACAAGAAGTAACGTGGAAACCCATCTGGGAAAAACCACCAAGGTGCTCTTCATCTGGCATGAGAAATTGTATATAGCACCTTGCAATCTGTGATTTACAGATTGTTCTTAATATATTTCTATCTGACTCAATCTCTTCTTGTTCTCATGCTCTCTCGGTTATTGGTTCTATCTACTCCTACTGATTCACACACAACCTGGATCAAATATTCTACTTGACGGTCTGCGCACTCAGCTGCAGATCTGTGGTTCAACAGCCTTCTACTTCTACTAGACTCCACTTCTGAGTCAATAATGAACTAACAACTTCCTCTAGATAAATATTCAAGCTAACTAGATCTAACCGGATCTAACTCTTATACAGAGCAGGTTCCTCCTACTTATAGCATTTACAAGACTGTGCAGGGTCGAGTGAGTACAGCTCAGTTATGACAGACACAAGTAGCTACAAAATATCTGTGATTACATTGATGACAGGCCAAACCAGACTCAAAATTCCTGCATCACATTAACCACAACTTTAACTAGCCTCGAAAACGTTTTTCAGTCTTCTTGTTCTTGTCATAACTAGCTGTGAAAACTATCCTTTAGTCTTATGTCGGTTCATCCTTCATTCTTCCCTGACTTTCACATGTTCCACTTAACTCTTCTACCTGACTCTTCCACCGACTCAGATATTCCTTTCCTTGTCGTAGCAATCCTCGTCGTAGCTTCCTTTGCTCTGTGCTTACGCTTCTTCCTTTATTTGTTTTTCCTCCATCGCGTGCACTCTTTTTCTCCTATTCTTGCACATCGAATTCTTCCTTGTTCCCTTTTTCCTGGACCAACAAGCCCCCAACACTCACATGTGGCTCGTCCCAAGCTACTAAGCATAATAGTAGCAAAACCTAGCATCTACAAAATTCAAACTTCTAGCGCAGGCTGCATCACATGACCAACCTTGTCCTGTAGTTATTTCAAAAAAATTTGCACCCAATAAACATCCACGCTAACCTCCTCATATTGCTTCACCAACTATTCTGCACAGTTGGAACTGATATGTTCTGATGTTCCCTCTTCTAATGCTTGCATGATGTGCTGAAGGTTCTGCTACATAGGCTACATAATCCCTGTGAATCTTGCGGATTCTGACTAGTGCGCTGCTACTTCATCATTCCTAGTCTGCTCTTGGTTGTGGAGAGCTTGGACTTCCTTCTATAGCTGCTTTACTTCTGTAATCTTTGCAACCTTCTCCTGTAGCAAAAGCTTCTTATCTCTGCCTTTACTGCATTGATTTTCTCATTATCCTACCGTGCATATTTCTTTATTTTCTCCATAGTTTCATCCTCCATAAGCACTCCCACATCACAGAAATGGATTCGACTGCCTCAGTGTAGAGTTTTTCTCCTTGTTTTATCCTTCCCATAGCCTTAGACGCTTCCTGGTTGCGCTCTTCAACCACCTCTGGAGGTGTGCTTGGTTTCTACCTTGCTTGTAACTCCTCGACTTTCCTCCTCATGTCTGTAGCAATATCGGGCGTACGTGATACCTTTGCGGTCGTGTCTGCATCTTCTTAGCCTTCTTCTAAAGGAAATTCCATGACTACTTCCTTGATAGCTTTAGCAAGTGCAAGTCATATTTTCTCGCATGCCTCAATCTCCTGTTCTTTTTCTCTAAGGAGGGTCTTGTGCTGTTTGGCCTTCCTTTTCTGCTTAGTTTCCTGATACATCACATCATTCTCTCAGATGCATATCTCAGTCGCGGCCGCCTATTGTACCGAATAGAATTCATTTAGCATGAGTTTAGAGAATTCTATGTTCAGGATCTCAAACCCGTGGACAACTGTATAATTTGGGCATCCCCGTATCTAATAATCATGCCTGGATTTCTAATTTGATCGACGACACCAGCTCTGGTGTGACTAACGGGATACTAGGATCCACGCCATAATTTTTAGCCTTGACGGTGGCTTTCACTTCATTAACAACATCTATCAGCTGATTGATATGTTCAGCCAGTTCTTCGGTCAGTCCCAGCTGCTTCTTACTTATGCCTCTCAATATGGACTTGGCAACATCTACGATTGCAATGGACAACAAGCTAATTATGCCATCCTCGGCTAAGTTGATAGTGTTAGCCGATTTGTCCACTTTCCACTTCTTATGCTACAACTGATGCTTCTCTGCATTGCGTGCCTCTTCTCGGGCCTTCTTCAACTCCTCATCAGTAGGTGTACCTTTTCATTCATCATCATTATCATCATCATCATATTTGATGCACACACTTTCATCATCATCAGAGCTCCGCGTCTGATTTCCTTGGCCGTCATTTTGGTCATGACTCTGACCATTCCCCTGGCCATTTCCTTGGCCCTCGCCTTCTTGGTGTCCTCCTTGGTTCACCTGCTCCTCGACTGGGCTGCACCATTATGTCGACCAGTCTTGGACAACTGTGTCCACATTGACATCAGTGATCATGAACCCCGCCTGATGCGCTTGCTTGGCTAGGTCTTGCAATGGCTCCAATATAACATTGTGGACGTCGGCTTGGAAGTTTATGAATGCCTTGTGCCTTTGCACTGTCAGAACCGTTACTCTATGTGACTTCCTGATAACATCGCGCAAGGCCTCGCCATGTAGAAAGAGCTTGATCTTATTATCGATTTGGCGGATCTTGTCATCCTTATACTCCCAAAGGTTTTGATACTTTGCTCCAAGGAAAATCACTGGGACATCCATTGGCTGGTATTCTGATGGGTTGGAACATAGAACAAATGAAAGCAGAATGAGTAGCTAGGAGTAGTGGAACTTATCCTTAGGTTCCTCCTATTCTTGCTCCGTGTCCTCTATAAGCTCATTCAACAGGAACTACGATCAGTTGAATATTACACTAGCTACGCACTGCTCTACAATTTCTATCGCCCTGGCGGTGAACTCAATGGGTCTCATCTTGCACAACAACTTGCAAGATAAGATCTTCATCGTAAAACTCACCATATTGTCTTCTATAGGGGAAATGAGGAATCCCCTTCCTGCACGCTGAAGTTTTTACTTTTGCTTCAACTTGGAGGTATCTCTGTTTGGGCGCAGGTATGGCGCATGGTCATCTCCAACCTTCAGCAGAACCATTAGCGATGAGATGAGCTTGACATCGATAGGGTAGGGTCGACCAAGCCATAAACATCCTCTATGAAAGAAGACGAGGAGCTGCTTCACATACGTCATTACCTGCATGTTGTGCCCAAAGTGTCTCATGAGTAGTAGATTCAACAAGCTCACGGGGTCGACACTGTTCAACCACTCCATTAGTACTAAGAGCTCGGGTTCCAACGGCACGGCTGGAACCATAACCATGTAGTTTTTCCTTTCCAATCCCACCTGCTTGTGGGTGTCACAATCCTCAAATTGTAGCTTGGGGATCTTCATCAATATGTCCATCAACAAGGGTACACCATTAGTGATCCGTGGTGTCACTAAGGATGTAAACGCTTTCCTCGGGAGCCTTACCTCTTGCACATCGGCTCTCCATGGCCAAACATAGTGTGGGAAGTTCTCCTCTTCCATAGTGGAACCATCATCTTTGTGTGGTGGTGAGTTTGGTTCGTCCTTCGGCATATCCTCGAGAGGCATATATGCAATGGCCTTAGCCTTGCGTTTCTTGGATATATTTGGCCTGGATGATTCCAGAGCATCCCTCGGCAACACGGCTCATCATGGATTTGCAACTGGTGGATTGACAGTTGGATTCAGAATGGGCCATGATCCAGAGGATAGAACATGGGCCGAATCGATGACAGGAGCAGGCTGTGGGTTTCTTCTCACCATTGTCTCTAGTTCTTTGTGTGGTTGTTGTACTTTTGGCGATTGAATTTCCTCTTCAATTGGACACGGCGTGGAAATACTTATGTCTGATAACTCATTGGAACTGGAAATGTCTATTACCATGTGTTTTGGCTCTCTCTGCTTACAGGATTCAACTCTGCAAATTATCATCTCTGGTTCTCTCGTGTTCACTAGGTGCAAGTAAATTGAAATTTGTCAACAAATCTCATATTTATAGGCTCCTGCGTGTCCTTTAGTTGTCACTTTGATGGGATATTAAGGTCTTGTCGATCATATGGGATTCTTGTTTGACACGCTCCTCATCAGTTCGACTACTTGAGTTTTGCATTGTACCTGTCATGGAAGTTATGGTAGTTATGACGAGGACGATTGATGGGACCAAAAAGCACGTCATCATTCTCCTCATATCTCCTCAAATTAATGGCGCTTATCTATCATAAACACCCCAATATTTTCCATATATTTGCATTTTAATGTCGAACAGGCTATCATTCCCGTGTTTTCTTTCGTTTTTCCTGCTTCTGTCATAGACGTGCGACAGAACAGTTTCCTTTCTTCCTTATTTTTTTTCGTTTGCACGACGCGATCTTAGTAAGGTATGTCACGGCCATCATAGTAAGGTTTCAGGTGACTTCCAATGACCATACCCGAGACGTATGTTCCATCTAGTTTATTCAATTTTATTGTGCCCGTGTCAGTGATGTGTGCGATAAAATATGGCCCTAGCCAATGCGTCTTTAGCTTCCCTGGATGTTTGAAAAATCTATTGTTATACAGCAACACAAGTCCTCTGACTTTGAACGGCTTAACCCGGATATATTGATCATGCCATGCTTTCTACCTTTGCTTTTCTACATTTTGGTGGAATCCTGTGGTGAAGCGTTCTTCTTCCATTTGATCGAGCTATGACAACCTTTGCTCAATAACATCTCTGCCAGTTAGTTTTGTTAGCGCAGAAATCCGTAGGCTTGACACAATGTACTCCATTGGCACAACAACTTCCTGGACATACACCAGTCTAAACGGCGTGTGCCCTATCAATCGCTTACAAGTTGTGTGGTACGCCCATATCATAGCTGAAACTTTCTGATCCCAGTCATCCTGACACACGTTGCACACTTTCGTTAAGGAATTCTCCAAAATCTTGTTAAAGGCTTCAACCATTCCATTTGCATGAGGATGATAGGGTGTCATCTTCTTATGCTGGATCTGGAATTCTAGTGTAAGCTCAACAATAATTTTGTTAACAAAATGTGTACCTTGGTCGCTGAGTAGGATTTTCGGATGACCAAATCTGGTCACCACATTTTCAAATAAAAACTTCACTGTAGTCGTGGTAGTGCAATATTTAATAGGCATGCCTTCAGCCCATCTGGTTAAGTAGTCTATTTCAATGATAATGTAGCGTGTGTCGGTCCTCTTTCTAGTGATTGATTAGTCCTACAAAATCAAAATCCCACTTGTCAAGTGCTTGTACCATTATCTATGATGCAAGTGACATCTCATCGCAACACGATGGTTTTCCTATTCTTTGGCAGATATCACAGTGCCGAGAGAAACTCTTAGTATCCATATGTATGGTTGGCCACCATAATGCTACTTGTAGTATCTTGCGCACGGTTTCCTTTCCTATATAGTGTCCTCCTGTGACATTGACATGTGCTTCACTCATTACCCAAGGTCTCTCATAGTCGAAAACACACCGACCTAGTATCTCATTTGCACCTAGCTTGTACAGATGTCCCGCAATCAACGTATAATCAACAGCTCTGACAACTAAGTGTTTCTTCTTATTGGTGGAGATTCCTTCAGGCACATACCCTGTTTTGAGGAAATGGATGATAATGTTAAACTCCTTATTCTGATAATCCATCATGTGGATCACAAATAGTTGCGCGTCGGGCAAATTATACTCCACACTGGTTGGTTCTTCACCACTCTCTATCCTTGATAGGTGCTCTAGCCTGACATTCAGTCGACTAGGTTTATTATGAACTCAAAGTCAAAATCTTGGAACAAGAGGATCCATCGATAGATCTTTCCCCCCCAACATTGGTTTGTTGACAAGGTATTTTAATGCGGAATGATCAGTGTACATTTTGAAATGTCTACCCAACAATTAGTGTCAGAACTTCTGCAGCGCATAAACCATGGAGAGGATTTCTCTCTCTATAGTCGTATAATCTTTCTTTGTCATTGACATTTTTCTGCTAGCAAAAGCAATAGGGTGGTCGAGCAAACCCTCACCTGGTTGTGCCAAGACTATGCCAAGCGCGGCAGACAACGCATCGACATGAACATGGAAATCCTTCTTCCATTCCGGAAACAAAATTATTGGCGTAGTGGCCATCTTGTTTTTTAACTTATCCAATCTTTCTTGGCAGGGTTCCATCCACTGAAACTTTGCATCTTTCTTCAACAACTTCTCTATAGGTGCAACAATCTCAACATACCCTTTGATGAACTTCCTGTAGTATCCTGTATGTCCTAACACTGATCTGCGTCACATGATTGATGTAGGCAGTGGGAAGTCAAGGATAATCGCAACTTTCTCTAGGTCGACTAGAATTCCATCGCGACATACAACATGACCCAACAACACACCAAATGGTGTGCAAAAAATACATTTCTTTGAATTAAGCGCGATCTGATACTGGCGAAAGTGGTCCAACATCATACGCAAACTATCAATATGGTCTCTTACTAGACCGAACACAGTCCAATCATCAAAGTAGACTTCAAGAAATTTATGAATGAAATCCTTAAAAGAAGAAACTACATTTCTAGAAAAAATAGCAGGTGCATTCTTGAGTCCAAAGGGCATTACCGTATAGTGGTAGCATCTCCATTCTATGCCGAAGGTCATTTTGTGGTGATCCTCCTTCGTGATTCTGACTTGATGGTAGCTAGAGAAGTCGTCGGTGAATGAATACATCTCTTGTCCTCCAACGCTTTCCTGTACTTCATCTGTAAATGGTGTTGGGAATGGATCATGCAGTCATGCGTCATTCAACTTACTTAGATCGACACAAATCCTGACTTTACCTATGGTTTTCTTATCCTGGATCACTTTAGGACTGATCCACTCTGATTCCTCGACAGGTTCAATGATTCCTGTGTCAAGAACGCAATTCAATTCAACTTTACCTTTTCTTTATACCTTGGATTTAACATATAAGGTCGTTGTTTACTGGGTTTAGCATCTGGTCTCATAGGTATTTTCATTTCCCCTAGATCACCGACTATTCCCTTCATCTCTGAGAAGTTGGTAGGAAATAGGTTCTGATACTCATGCAACAAGTCTGTGATCTTCGCAATTGTCTCTTCGTCCCAATAATATCCTATATTGGCGAACTTTGGGTTCTCTAGCGACCCAATGTTTACTTTATTTATTTATTTTCAGATCATGTATGTTTATGTTAATAAGATCATCATCTGGGTCTCCTACTAGATTATAGCAAGACATCCATTGTTGGATGGTCGTGCTGCACTGGCGGGAATTTGCCTCTTCGACAGGGATTTCAGAAAATATATTTTCCTTTATCGTTCGGAGCGCAGCATCAACTGTAGGTTGTTCATTAGCAAATTCAAATGTGTGCGCAAACTACTTACCGAGCACTTCCCAATCCAGGGTTCCTTTTCGCAATTCCATGGATGTATACTAGCTCCTGGGTGTCATTTAGAATGTGTGAATGAAATGATGGACCCATTCTTGTCACATATATTCTGAAAATGCGGTACGACACTGATTTATGTGCATGACAAGGTTCAACATCCCTGTATACTTGTGACTCACGGTGGTGACATCTTCACCAAATATGGATTCCAACAACTTTATGCATTGTTTCCAATCTGATATGGACTACTTGTGCCTACCTCACCATCTAGTGGGTGTAGCCTTTAGTACATGGTCTAGCGCGGACAAGCACTATGAATCTATTATGAGTCCCAAACTCATTTAGGAAGGTCTCAAGATTAGGTAAACCCTCATAGGTGGGAATCTCTCACAGCTCATTCTCCACACGTCGCACAGACCTTGTAATTCTGGCACACCTCCTCAGAGAGACCTCATGCAACCAGTTTTTCCAATTCTCTAAGGCCTCTCCTAAGTTAGATGTGCACGAACTAGCACTCTTCTAGCTCAGGTTTCTATTTGTTGTCAGGTTGATGTAATCTTCTTGTAGGGAAGTGACATGGTATATCTAGTCAAGATAATCACCCTGTCCATCATTGTAGATAGGCTCAACATATCTTTGTCCTTCCAATGGATCAATGGGAGACACTACCCTCATCTCATTATCCTCGAATGATAATATCATTTTCTTGAAATTTATAATGGTCTGATTATCTATGGCCCAATCTATCCCCAGAAGCATAGGATATTGTTTTTTTTCATAGACGATGTTAATGACTTCAAAGTATGTAAATGTGTGCAATCCTTCAATGTTGATAGGGAATTGACTCAACCTACCAATTGGTGGGACCTTTTCCTGATTTGCAAGTCACAACTGGACATAACACCAGTCCAAGCGCGGCTTTCCCATGCTTTCCCTAGTTTGTCACGTCAAAATGTTGACGTCCGAGCCCAGGTCTAAAATAATGTAATCCATGTCGTAATCACTTATCTGCGCAGTCATTCTTAAATCGTGCCCAGTATTGAATTTCTTTTTGACCTGGTTAACTCTCTTTCTTAGTCGTGACTCTTCTAGAGTTTCTTCTATCAGTGCTTGTAGTTCTACGATAGCATCTTTATCTTGAATTAGCGCTAAACAACTTGACAAGAACAATTTGAGCTTACTAACCTTTTTTGGGATCTGCTTCTGGAATAGCTATTGAAAGAGTCCAGGAATCACTTTGATTTCTGCTGATGAAGATGTTTGTTCTTGATCCATGAACTCTAGTTGCATGTCCAAAAATATTTTCTTTTGTTTTTGAACGTCGAATGGTACTTTCTTTTACGCCACAGGTCGCACCTACGGTTGCAGTTGTTCTTGTGGGATTTCTTGATCAACTTCAATCACAACACCTCCTTGTGTTACTACAGCAACGCTCGACTCTCTTGGCTCAGCAGCAATCATCTAAATATCAAGGTTAGGATTCGGGTTTGGGTTTGGATTCTGCGCAGGATTAGGACCTGCGATGGTATGAGCATGGAACTTTGTAATCAATTGAGGACGTTACTCCACGTTATGATCCTGTGCTTTATAATATGAACATGTATTTGCGGGTTCTTGACAATCTCTAGCATAATGGCCCAGCTATCCATAGTTATAACATGTAACCTGAATTCTTCCTCTGCCAAGTCCTCCTCCTCCTCTTGCTTTGAAGTTTCCACCACCTATTCCCTGTGGGTGTGGTTGCTAAGGTGGGTACTAATTCTGTTGGTATTGCGGCTGATATTGGTTCTGTGGTGTATATTGGTTCTAAGGTGCATACTGCACCTAATACGGGTTCTGATACTGATTGGGTGGAAAATGCGCAGGTTGATAGGATGCTTACGCCGATTCATCCTGAGCCTGCCCATCATTCTTCATCAAGTAGGTGTCTATCGTATTTTCCTTCAAGAGTTGGTATGCTTCGCAATCCTTCTCTTCATGGTCTACTGAATTACACAATTTACAGAAAAGGCTTGCTGGGGTACTTACAATATTTTGCAAGTATTGGCACTCCTCGTCACGATGCCCTCTAGCCTGGAATATGCGGCACCAGGGTAGTCCATGGGTGCTTAATGGGTTTGGTGCACCTGACGATATATAGTACATGTAGGTCAGACAATTATCCTTGGTGTATCCATCTGTTCTGCATTTTGTACACCATAATTCTTCTTAGGATTCCTTTCCCTTCTCTATATCCTGAAGTTGTATCGTCAAATTAGCCAGCTGCAACTGAATCTGCACCATTCCTACAGCACCAATATCACCGATTAGCGAAGCTTCTAGCTTCATTGCCAATTCTAGCACTTCTATCTGTGACTCAATCTTTTGTTGCATCAATGGCCATTGGATGTGTGGTAATAGCATGAAAATAAACCACTCTTTATGCTGCACATCCAACATCTAGAAACTTACTTTGGCCATCAATGTCTTAAACCAATGGTCAAAGTCCCACACAGACTCTACCAATGTGATCTGGATTTATGTAGGAATGCAACAGAATACATAAATAACAAATATGCAGTGGAAATAACACTTCATTTCATTAATCAAGGAACTGAAACTTGTTTACATACATAATGGAAATAAACTAGCTAGAGTGCTGGTAGCTTATCCCTGAGAAGAGATGTGGCATCTACATGCCTCTGAACTCTATGTTACAATGAAGCTCGAAGGCATATATATTATTGAGAAACAATGAAAACCCTACACATCCAAAACCCTAACCCTAGGAGGTGAAACACCAGAATGTGGACCCCGTTGGTCAACTTGGTACATCAATTTCCTGGGGTTGTAACTTTGGCATACTACCTCTATTTGACGCACATGATACATAGTTAGAAAGTTCTATTCAAGGACTACATCCATAAATAAAAAATATTAAGTTTGAAACAGACTCATATTTTCCCGACATTCGATGCCAAACAAACGTCGTTTAGGGCCTCAAAATGGCTTTGGAGGTTTAGGACTCGAAAACTGCCAAAAATAGTAAATTGTGCTACAATTAAGGAAACTGGAAAACTGAAAGAAACAATGGTGGGGGTACAATTGGAATAGATGGGTGGCCACCAATATCCTCCTGGATCATTCCTCCTCCATTAGGAATAAATGGTCCCCATTGCATTGAGTTCCTCCATGAGATGAGAAAACTTCTGCTGAACTTGGTCCTTGGTGAGCCACTTTCCCTGGTGAAGGAGTTGGCCTGCTTTGACAACTCGATATAGCTAGATTTTCTGTTGGCTGGTGTTCTTGATCTATGTGTCCATAATCTGATTAGTGGTGCCTTGTTCCATGCAGTCTGGGTTTAACTCTATTGGTGTGAGTTGTTCTACCACGTCTGATGTGTCTAGTAGAGGTGGAAAGTAGGGCCAAAGGTGGTCCACATTGAACATTGGGTGCAGACCAAGGAATGGTGGATACTGAGCTCAAAGGCATTGTCCTTGATAGCCTTGGTGATGGTGTACGACCCATATTGGAGCGGGCAAATATTGCGGTGGGGTCCTGCAAGAAGCTCCTTTTGCAAATGTAGCCACACTTTGTCGCCCACCTGGAACTTGTGTTGCACCTGATGCTGATCATGACGCTGCTTGTACTTAGCATTAGATCTATCCAATATGCCATGAACCTATTGGAGAATGTGTTGAATGCGCTCAATGAAGTTGTTCACCTTGGAAACTTCAGACTGGACATGAGTTGAATCAACCTGAGTAGCTGCAAATGGCATGGCTACGTCAATGGGACATAGTGGCTGGAATCCCAAGCCCACCTAAAAGGGGCTATGGTTGATTGAGATGTGGAGGGCCTGGTTATAGCTATGTAGTACATAGAGGAGTATTTAATCCCATGTGTGTGGATGCTTTGATTTGTACATGAGAAAAATGTGTACGATCATCCTGTTGATGACCTCTGTCTAGCCATCAGTCTGGGGATGGAAAGCTATGAACTTTGTGAGCTTGGTGTCTAGCATTGAATATAGGCTAGACCAGAATGTACTAAGGAACCTATTGTCCCGATCTGAGATTATAGACTGTGGGATCCCAAAGTGTACCCAAACTCGTTCAAAGAAGAGTTTAGCAGTGGATTCTGCTATGATATTCTTCTTATAGGCCGCCATTATGGCCATCCTTGAGAATATATCGATGACCACGAACAAAAAATCACTACCATGATTATTAGAAGGAAGGCCCAACATGTAATCCATTGAGATGGATTCCGAAGGTCGACTAGGGGTAGGCAACATAGAATAGAGGCCTTGCTTCTTGATGGACGGTTTGGCAATGGTGCAGGCAGTGTAGGATCGAATGTACTTCCCGATGTCCTGTCGAAGGTTCGGACAATAGAAATACTTCTGCAGTGCTGCCACTATTTTCTCGACCCCGAAATTCCCAATGAATCGACTGTAGTGCGCTTCCCAAATCATCTTGGCACGCTTGCTTGAAGGAACACAAAGGTGTCCCATGTGACATAGTAGTGCATCCTGGAGGTGAAAGTTTGGAACTTGGTTTCCCTCCAAGAGTGTCATGAAAGTGTGGCTGAATTATGGATCGCTCTTGTAGAGAAGTGGCCAATCAGAAGTCTCATTCCCACAAGAGTTGAGCATGGTGGTTATCGCCACGATCGGTGGTTAGCTGAGGCAGTTTGCAACATTATTGGTGCTTCCCTTCTTGTACTTGATGTTCAAATGAAACTGTTGTAGATATGTGGACCACTTCTAATGGTGATCATTCTGTAACTTCCCTTGTGTCTGTATGAACTGCAAGGGTCGGTGGTCTATGTGGATGATCGTTTCCTTCCTCAAAATGTAATGCTTCCATTGTCGGCAAGCCTGTACAATGGAATACATCTCTTTGTCATAAGTGGGATATTTGTGGACTGTGTTGAATAGTGTCTCACAGTGATATTCCATTGGATGCCCTTGTTGAGTAAGGACTGCCCCAATAGCATAGTCAGAGGCATCTGTCTCGATCTCAAATGGTTGTTGCAAGTCTGGTAATGTGAGCATTGGGACATAGCAGAGGCGATGTTTCAACTTTGCAAACACCTTCTATTGAGTTTCTGACCAAAATAATTTTTCTTTCGCTTCTCCCTTGGTGAATTGACTCAAGGGCCAAGTGATATGAGAGAATCCCAACACAAACCCGCGGTAGAAATTAGCAAGACCCAGAAAGCTACTAAGCTCTGTTAGAGTAGTTGGGGCTGGCCAATCTTGAATGACTTGGATCTTGGTTGGATCCACATGTACCCCACACTCATCAATAATCTATCCCAAATATTGAACCTGGGTGATGCCAAAAGTGCAATTTTCTAGATTAGCACACAGCTTGTGCTTCCGAAGTGTTTGGAGGACCTATTGGATGTGGTGGAGGTGTTCTTCCTAAGTTTGGCTGAATATCAAGATGTCATCCAAGTACACTACTACAAATGAGTTGGTGAATGGCCGCAATATGTCATCCACCAGTCTCATGAAGGTTGTGGGAGCATTTGTTAGCCTGAAAGGCATGAACAACCATTCGAAAAAGCCCTCCTTGGATTTGAAGGCAGTTTTCCACACATCGGTCGGTTTGATTGGTACCTGGTGATACCTGGATTTTAAGTTGATATTGCTAAAATATTTCACCCCTTTAAGCTTTTCCAGGAGGTCATCAATCCATGGGATCAGGTACCTATTTCGGAAAGTGATATTGTTTAGCACCTGATAGTCAATACAGAGTCTCCAAGTCCCATCCTTCTTTTGTACCAACATGATCGGGCTCCCACAGCGCGATGAACTTGGACGGATGTGACCCTTCTGCAGCAGCTCCTGAATCTGCCTCTTGATTTCATCGTTCTCCAGAATAGAGCGTCAATAGATCGATCCATTGGGAAGTGACGTACCTAGGGTCAGATTGATGGGGTGTTTGACATGACAGTGCAAAGGCACTCCTGTGGGTGAGGTGAATATGTCTCGGTACACCTCCACGACCTTGTCCATTTGTTGTTGTCATGCGGAGGAGCCTTGTCTAAAGGTTGTGGCCACGATATTCTTCTTGCCTTGAGGGTAGATCATCAAGAAAAAAAAATTCTCGGTTTTGGAAATGAGCTTACTGCATTGTTTTGCAGTAACCAAAGAGATAGCGGCAGGAGGTGGTACCTCTGGTATCCTGTACAACTTATTTCCCAACATAATAATAACAGCGCGAGGTCGGGACTCATACACAACATGTTGCTTCCATAAGTATGGTTGACCTAATAATATATCACAAACATCAAGAGGAGAAATATCACATAATAACTCATCGGTGAAGGGCTTGATGCTGTAGGGAAGGCGACACTGCTAGATGACGTGAAGATCCCATCCTTGGTGAAGCCACCCGATGGTTTACAGCTGTGGGTGTGTTGTGGTTGGCAAGCCCAACTAATTCACAACCTCTATTGAAATGATGTTCTTTTGTCTCCCACTATCGATAATGAAATGTAGCGGGTAACCCTTCACCCACATCTGGAAGTGGAAAAGACACTCCTCCTCCTCTGAATCTTCTAGTTCTTCCTTTTGGATATTCGTGGTGGCAATGGTGGCATTGGGCTTTGCATCAATAATCTTCTTCCCTCTGTCATTCCCCTTCTCGGGTTTTGATTCAGTGTCAGAGTATACATCTGATTCGAAAGCCTTTATCTCGACCACCAGTGACTGCTTGGCCCGACACTCACCTGTGTTGTGAGTGGGGATCTTATGGAACTCACACCACTTTCCCAATTCCTTCTTTGG
The DNA here is from genome assembly GCA_001517045.1 of Pseudotsuga menziesii. Lineage (NCBI taxonomy): Eukaryota > Viridiplantae > Streptophyta > Pinopsida > Pinales > Pinaceae > Pseudotsuga > Pseudotsuga menziesii. The sequence goes on along the minus strand of LPNX010778745.1, from coordinate 304,571 downwards.
TTTCGCAGTGTTGCTCTTTGCTTGCAGCTTTGGAAAGTTATCTTGAGTCGCCATGCCTTGGTTGTGTCCTTGGTTCTGCAGTTTGGGGGCACCTTTCGCTGTTGGCAAGGGGTTTGGGGTGAGTGAGTTGCGCTGCATCGCAGTCGCTATGCAAGCTCACATGGTACCACGTAAGGGAATATTGGCGTGATGAGCAAAAAAATAACTACTTTTTGAATATTTTATGTATATTTTGACCAAATTTTGTTGCAATAGGTCAGTAGCAATTAGAATTCAATTAGTAGTGGACCCTTGATGTAAAGGCATAAGCCTATTTATGGATCTATTTTGGGGCAATTAAAAGAGTCATATGTGATGTAGTAGAGAGTAATTGTATGTGATTGTGTGCAATTGTATAGACAAATCTGGTGTGATCTGTCTCATGGAGAATTTTCTATCTTCACTATGATTTTATCCAGGTTTATTCATGATGTATGCAGTCTCCATTTTTGGAGAAGAATTGTGTAATGCGGTATATTTGCGCAAGGTTAATATGATGCGATGAGTATGGGTTAATTCTTGTCTATTTTTATAGATATGTTATGATGTTGTGACTTTGTTTTGTTACAATGGCATAATATATATGCGATTTAGTCTCTTTATGCTATATCGATGCGATCTGCTGCTTTTATGTTGATGCAATCTATGTTTCTGTAACTATTTGATGCACTATGATTACTAATGTTCCATGAATAATGCTGCAATATTGTGATATTGTGTGATGATTGCATAAGTTATGATGTCCCTCCATTGGATCCCCATATCCTCCTCTCCCACTTCCATAAACTCGGTTCCGACAGCTCTCCCTTGAACACCTCGGGTGAGACCTCGTCGGCTCCTCAAACATTGCTAGGAAGGGTAAAACTTGTCTGGGGCGACGCTTAGGGAGGTTGCGTTGCAGGGCATCAATAGAGTGGGAACCACTATCGATGAAGCTTTGTTGATGGGTTTCACCAAAAAATGGTTCTGTTGCCGTGACCGAGTTGCAAATAGAAGGGGGATATGTTCTGGCATCCGACTCATTCAGAGATCGAGGGATGGTTTGATCTGATGTTGCAGGGTTTTGCTGAAGCTGAAAACCAGAATCCTAAGCTATCGACGGGCCACTAGTTGGATAGATATATCCACGATGGTCCTCATGGAATGGTTCTTTTGTGAATTCCCTATGCTCTTTCATAAATGGTTGGAAAAGTTCACTGAGCGCAAGAAAAACTTTCAAGTACGAGAGCCAACATCCTGGACCCCAGTATTGATCCAGGCGCTACAAGAAACCAGTAATAAGGCATCGCGGGCAGTTGAGGTATGGTTGGATAGTATATTAGAAGGATATATCACTGAGTTTTCTGTTGATACTAATAAATCTTTTAGCAAAGCGGAAGGAATTTTTTCAGTGGACCACGTGGAAGATTCTTATTGTCGATGCAACTGTCGATTAAGCAAATAGTCTGTGAAAAGTGTATCCTAAAGATGGACAAAGAGTAGTGGACTCTGGTGTGCGGGGGATGTAGGCACTACGATAGAAAGGGGGGAAATGCATAAGGAAGTAAGGGGTAGATGGGCATGAGTTCTGGTGAGAATGTAAAGGTTTCCAAAGAAACAAGTGGTTGTACGAGGGGAGGAGAAAGGTTTTGAGAAAAGAGGCATAGGATGGGAGTAGGTCCTACTGAAGTCGAAGTGCGATACTATGAAGAACAACCACACGGGATGAAACAACCTTTTTGTGACAATGAGGACATACAGGCCCAGGCTACACCCAAAATAATGATAGGATCGAACCCCAGCAGTAACGTGTCTAATCCTCTGCGCACTACACCGCAAGGAAGGAACGCGCATTCTACGTCGAATTTCCCATTGTGTCAGCAACAATCTAGTAATAGAGCACCAGTAGGAGGAAGAAGGTCCAGAATGGTAGGAAATGAAATGAAGTTGCTGATATTCAATGGAAATGGCACTGACAATCCAAAGTAGTATTGTTTCTTATGTGAAGCAATCTGTATTGCTTGACAAACTATCGATGATAATGTCAAGAAATGTTAGCTAGCCACTACTTTGAGGGGCCACGCGTTGGAATGGTTTATGAGATTGACACAAGTGCCTCGGGGAGGTACAGCAGAAACATTGGACAAGACCAGAACAAGGATATTTGAGGAGTTTAAGAAGCTGAAATCCGAAGCTCAGTACATTACTGAATTAAAAGAGATCAAACAATTCCCCAATGAAACGATTTGGGATTTTGATTAGCGATTTAAGACATTGATGGCTTGGGTCAGTTTTCAGATGAGCGACGTTCAGCATAAAGAATGGTTTATTGTAGTGCTTGTCCTACATATCTGAAAACCATTAATGCAGCAAAATATTGCAACGCAGAGCGAGGATCTGGAGACCGCAATGAAATTGGAAGCATTGCCAGTAGGGGAAACCATTGTTGGAATGAATCAGATTTAGGCACAGTTGGCCAATTTGATGCTACAATTGCAAGACATCAAAAAGGCCAAGGAAGATCGCGATGATATTTGGTGCACCCGTTGCCATGCAAGAGGACATACCAAGGATACTTGCCCAACATTATGGAATTATTTGCTGTCAGTGGCCCCCAATCCGTTGAGTGGTGCTGGTGCACCATGGTGTCGCATCTGTCACATCTATGGGCATCGACACGAGAAATGTGATTACAGTAGAAGATGGTCACCAAAGCAGAAATTTTGTACTGTACATTTTGTTGGTCAGTTGGACATGGCGACAAAAACTGCCACGCTTATTATTTTCTCCAGGAAAGGACGTATGATTCATACTTTATTAAAGGGGAGGACCCCCAGACAGTGCAAGTAGTACAACTAGCAACATAGGTATTGTATACACCACCGCCTCCATTGCATTTTTCCCCTGCACAACCACAATAAAATTTTATAGCACAGCCACAGATTGTGGTACAACCACAGTATAACCAAGCACCGCGACCACAGTATAATCAGCCATAATATGTTCAAGCCGCGCACTATGTCCAGCAGCAAAAAATGGCCCAACTACAGTTTCAGCAAGGAATAGTCCGAGGAGGATTTTGTGAGGGGTTCAGAGGTCGAGGAGGAGGATTTGGCTGTAGAGGAGGACGAGGTCGTGAATCAATCTAGTGCTACACCTGTGGGGTATTTGGGCATTACCATAGGGAGTGCCCTCATGCGCAGTGCACATACTGTGTAGCCAGCAGTCATAATGTTGAAAGTTTCCCTCAGTTGATTGCAAAATGGAAGGAAGGAAAAATTCCTCAGTTACAGAATACGCAGAATCAAAATATGCCTGCATTCCAAGTACAAAATCAGCCGATAATCAAGAACCAGGTCCCACCACAGACTCAGAATCAGAACTCGCCGTAGACACAGAACCAACCATTGAATCAGAACCCGCCTTTGAACTTAAACCAGGGATCGACAGTTGCCACTATTTAGGTTGAGCCACAGATGAAGGATGTTGACGTTGGGATTATCACTCATGCTAGTGCGACAACTGGAGATGATGGACCACGGCTACAAGTTTGGCTCATTGGTAATAAGAAGGTCACATTTGATATTGTGAAAGAGAAAGATACCTTCTTTGATGTAAAGGATGTAATCGGGAGAAATCTGGGTAAGTTACCAATTATTGATATGCCTTCTGCTTTCGGCCCCTCCATAGAAGTAGGGCCATCACAGCAGCATGGTACCCTGCGTAAGTTCTTTGAAAGTTGTCTATCACTAGTGAGGGACTTGGATGCCCTTGTCGAGCTCGAGACATTATTGCACTTCCCGGATAAAATAGGGAAGAATTCTACTGTGAATTCCTTGAAAAAAAGGAAGACTGGAAAGGAAATGAGGATGAATGTTCAGATTGGAGATTATGAGGTTGACTCGGTCATTTTGGACCTTCGATCAGATGTAAACATCTTGGAAATTGATGGGAAATCCAACATTGGGATGGTCACCGGTACAACTGCATTTAGCAAACCAGGTGAAGGTTCAGCCCATTGGTCATGTTTCAAACTTGGTTGTCGACATTGAAGTTATGAAAACATGTGCTAACTTTGACGTGATAGAAGTTGTAGGAGATGGTGGTTCCTATCCTGCGTTGCTAGGAATTGGATGGGCTATTGATAGCATGGCCGTTATCAACTTCAAAAAATGTGTTATGAAATTTGAAAACCAGGATGTTAGGGTCATTGCTCCTATGGACCCTCAGGAAGGGCAGTGATATATCGAACCTATAAAGGATGAAGTCGGGAGAAGTTGGGATCATGCTTATAACATCTCTGAGGACTATATCCATCCTACAGTTGATGGTGAACTTGGATGGTGAAGTGCAAGTTTCGCGTCCTCTAATTTTGAAGATGCTCTAGAAAATTGGTAGAATTGATTACATGAAATATCATTCGGAAAATGCGGGTTGATTACCCAGTCTCTTCGACATGTTGCGATTGAGACATTCGAGTTTCCTATTTATGAAGGACTGTTGGGGCTATCAAAATTCTTTCAGGAATTTGAAGAGAAGGTTTTTGAACCACAAAGGATACTAGCTCTTGATGTAGCACTAAAGGCTACTCCGACTCGATGGTGGGTGACACACAAATGGACGATCCATGACTGGGAGCAGTACTGCAGATTGATGATGGTTCGATTCGATGATCTAGAGGTCTATCATGCTGGGAGATATGATGGAAAAAATGACCCCACCAGTCATTTGATCAAGTGTCAGACTTTATGGACATCACAACCCAGAGATGAGTGGGTTCACGCTTTTGTTCATACCGCTAGAAGAGATGCCAAGATCCTACTAAGTGGCAGCAGAATAGCGCAGAACCATTACCACTTGGGAGGAGTTGTTAGTTTTCTTTCTGCAAACGTTTAGCTTCCAGGACTCCAACCCCGAGGTATGTAATGCTTTACACATTATCCACAATGTAGTACTAAAATTCATCCCTGTTGCATACCTCGTTGATCCACACGCAAATTGCTCCATCCAATCCATGATGATGTGCTACAATTTGTTCGGGGAACCTGACGATGATGATGAGATGTGGAATGTTAATATCCCGGATTCTGAAGGAAGTCATGGTGTAACAACTCCCAATGTACCAATAGAATCGATGAACCAGCCACTGAGGATTTGGAAAGTTAACATTGGGTCGGTAGAGAGTCCTAAATTTGCTAATGTCAGAGACTATTGGGGCGAAGAGACAATGGCCAAAATCACAGATCTACTACATGAATTCCAAGACCTTTTCCCAATGTGATTTTTAGAAATGAAGGGGATACTCGGCAACTTGGGGGAAATGAAGATTCCACTCAAGCCAAATGCAAAACCAATACACTAGAGGTCGTATAGACTGAACCCGCGGTACAAGCATAGCATGAAAGCTGAGATCGATAGGATGCTCGATGCTGGGATCATTGAGCTTATAGAAGAATCAGAATGGATAATCCCGATGGTTGTCCAAGAAAAGAAGACCGGTGAAATCCGCATTTGTGTCAATCTGGGGAAGTTGAATGATGCATGTGTGTACGATCCATTCTTGACCCCTTTTACAGATGAAGTCTTGGAAGGTGTAGGCATCTCGAAGGTATATTCCTTCACAGATGGCTTTTCAGGATACCACCAGATACGGATTGTGAAGGAGGATCACCATAAAACTATGTTTGTCACCGATTGGGGCTGTTTCCAATATACCATCATGCCATTTGGGTTGAAAAATGCACCCGATGTATTCTCCTGCGTAGTCGTCGTTGTATGTAAAGATTTTATTCAAAAATTCCTGTAGGTACATATGGATGACTGGACCGTCTATGGCCTGGTTAAAGACCATCTGGACAATCTGCGATTGATGTTGGAACGGTGTAGACAGCATCAGATTGCATTGAATTCAAAAAAATGTATTTTTTGTGCACCCTTTACATGCTACTTGGGCACATCGTATGCGAAGAAGGTCTATTGGTAGATCTGATGAAGATTGCGTCGATCCTCAGTTTACCACCACCAACGAATGTAAATATGCTCTAGGAAACACTGGGACATATGGGCTACTATCGCAAGTTTATTAGAGGATATGATGCGATTACCACTCCCATGGAAAAGCTGTTAAAGAAAGATGTTGTGTTTGAATGGAATCTGGAATGTCAAGGAAGCTTCAACACCCTAAAGGCCAAGATGGCCTCTGCACCAATACTAGTTTTTCCTGATTGGAATAAATAATTCCATGTGCATGTTGATGCTTCTTATACTGTGTTGGGGGTTGCTCTTTTGCAACCAGGCGAAGGTGACTTGGATCATCCAATAGCATATGCCAATAGAAATTTATCATTTGTTGAACGAAGTTATACCATGACCGAAAGGGAAGGCCTGGTGATGGTTTATGCTCTGCAAAATTTCAGGCACTATTTGTTGGGAGGACATTTCAAGATGTTTACTGATCATTCTAATTTACAATACCTAGTCAATAATCCTGTGTTGAGGGGGGAGAATCTGTAGGTGGTTTCTTTTGTTCCAAGAGTTTGATTTTGAAATAGTAGTAAAGCTGGGACAGTTGAACGCTAGCCCAGATCATCTGTCAGATTTTGTGAACGGTGAAGAACCAACCAATATTGATGACAGCTTGCTAGATGCGCAATTGTTCTAGGTTGACGTTGCAGATGATCACTATGCACCAATTATTCAGTTTTTGTCTACTGGTGTCTCCCCAACAGACATGTCAACTAGCCAAATGAAGCAACTAGTCGTAAAAGCCTTTGATATTCAACTAATTGCTGGATAGTTATATAAACTTGGACTGGATGAAATATTGCGACGGTGTGTCTTACCGCATGAGCAGGGTCCCATTATAGAAGAAGCACATGCAGGGATCACGGGAGGTCACTATGGAGGCCGTGCTACTGCACGAAAGGTGTTGTGTGCTAGGCTATGGTGGCCCACATTGCATAATGATGCCCTAGACTACGCAAGGAGTTGTGATGTCTGCCAGTGGGTTGGTAAACCTTCGCGGAGGGATGTGATGCCGCTGGTGCCGCAGGTGAATCTGCAACCATTTGATAAATGGGTTGTAGACTTTGTGGGTCCTATCAATCCACCAAGTAAGTGCACTGGTGCTTGCTATATTATTACTGCAACTGACTACCTGACTCGGTGGGTGAAACCTGCACCAGTCGCTGACTATACCGCTGCGACAGCAGCACTGTTTATTTTTTAGAACATTGTGACGTGATTTGGGTGTCCTAGAATCCTGATGAGTGACCAGGGAAGTAATTTTGTCAACCAAACGGTACAAGTGCTAACTGAGGAGCTCCATATACAACATAAGAGGAGTACACCATACCACCCGCAAGCAAATGGTACTATTAATGCCTTCAACAAAATTTTAGAGATAGCACTGACTAAGGTATGTAACGATAACTGCGATGACTGGGATTTAAAAATTCCTACAGTTCTATGGGCCTATCGCACTACTTGCAAATGGCTAACAAGCCAGAAACCATTTAAGTTGGTTTATGGGAAAGAGGCAGTCATGCCTATGGAGTATATTTTTCCCATCTTGCGCATTGTTGCAACCACGGGCATGGATGATGCAGAGGCATTAGAAGAACGTGCTGCGCAATTGAGTCAGCTTGAAGAAGATCGTTTCATCACAGGCTTTCAGCAACAGGTTGCGAAGGATCGATAGAAGGCATGGCATGACCACCATATTAAGCAAAAGTAGTTTGCGATAGGAGATTTGGTGTTGTTATACGATAGTAAGTTCATCAAGCATCCATGTAAGTTACAAACGCACTGGTTAGGTCCCTATCTTGTTCAAACCATTACATCTGGCAGTGCAGTTCAGTTACAACAATTAGATGGTGCAATGTTGTCGAAGCTCATTAATGGGAGTCACTTGAAGTCGTATAGAATGGGGCTGGTGATGCGCACCACATGAAGTGTTTAAAAAAAATGAAGATTTTAGTTTAGCAGCATAGAACGAGCCCCGAGGGAGAGGTTGCACAAGGTTAAAATTGTTAGAGGTAACCAGTTGACCCTTTGCGACAGTTGCAGGGCTGTAGGGTGGTCAAATTAAGTAATAAATACAGGTAGTTAAACCAGTTGGATGGCGGTGCTTGTTGAAGCAACCCGCATTAATGGGTGATCCGACAGTTAGAAGCATCAGATCGCCAGTAGATTTTTCATCATTAATACCTGATTTGGCAATAATGGTGAAGTTATATTTGGTAATGATGAATTTGGATTGGAAGTGGCTATAAAAAAACACATGAGATGTGTCGAATGGTATTCTTCAGTTGCGCAATCAGAAGTAGAAGGTGAATTTTGTGCAGAGTGTTGAGTGAAGTGCAGTTCAAGTTGTTGAGTGTATTTTCAGGTTTTGAGGGGTAAGGGATGCTGAGCGGCCTTGACGCTATTAAAATTTTGAGTGAGTACGAGTCCCCCGTTCGGCCCACGATTGTGGAAGAAGAAATCATGAGTATTCCAGTGGGTTTGTCATCCATTCCTAAGCAGAAGTGGTAGACTCAGAGACCCATCCCTATGCCACCAGAGAAGAGGCAAACTCGCACATCTGTGAGAATGTGGGGAGAAGGAACTGCACAGACTGGGCCGTCGAGCTCAGGAAATGTTGAGTCTGTGGCACCTTAGGCTATCTTGGTGCATGATATTTTGGGATACATTACTCCTACATGTCTCGGAGCCAAGCCACGAAATCCGTCGAAGAATTAGAAGTACCCGCCCAAGTTGCCAACACTGCCGAAAGGGATGACGTGCTTAGTCAATATCATCCCTGCGTTAATCAAGCTCAAGTTTGATGATCATGACCTTCTCTTACTTAAAGATGTCTAGGATGAGCCATATGAATCCTTCCCTACGGTGCTTGGTGGCCCCATTCAACTAATTCTGCAACCATGGGCCAGTGGGTTAGACAAGTCTGGGTTGTTGGGGCTCATCAATATGCCCCATTTTGGCCACTTGAATGAAGCACATGCCTGTGTGAAGCAACTGTTGGTGTGTTTCCATGGAGGGACACTTTGGCTGAATACGTCGATCCCTATCATAGTCGACTTGATTGCAAGCATTACTGGGTTGCCGAAGGATGGGGAGGACCCGACGCAGTGCATTCATGGAAGAGATATGGACAAGAAACTTGCGAAGCAGCTGAAGGAGCGCTTTGGTTTACAATGGGATGGTCACGCTTATCGCATTGATAGTATTAACTCCCAGATGGTGTGCATTGGTGCAAGAATTCTGGCTAGCAAGGTTGTTCGCAGTAATCGACCAATCCAATGCAATTCAGGTGTTGTCGCTTGTGCCCAAAAATGTGTTGAGGGGGTACAAATGAATTGGTCTTTATTTTTGTTAAATCAATTTCTTGAAGATGCGCTTGCTGCTCAGAGCGGGCGACCCTTTTCTTATAGTTGAATGTTGATTCTCATCACTCTCCTTGCTTGGATAGAACCGAAAGATTACCAACCAATGGTGATTGAAGCAGTCAAGGTTTGTCACGGTGCCTACTATCAGAACCTATGGTGGGTCGAAGAGCCTAGTCGCCAAAAAAATTGTGCCATTCATTTCTAGACCCATTGGGAAGCACTGCAGGCTGTCACTGTTGTCGTTCCTTGAGTTTCTCCCTATGTCGTGTCCAAGTACCAGCGGATCCTTCAGTTTTCTATCGAAACCCACTCCATTCATATTCAGGCCAGGCGAGATCCGTATCGGTAGTGGCTACCATTACCTTATAAAGTCACCATAGAAGATTTGAATACTATTGCACAAGATTGGCTAGGGGACTAGCGCGTCCCGGTGAGTCAAGAGGAGTTAGATAAGGAGATACCCCCGGAGGTCCCTGAAGACCTGGCCCCACAGGAATTGAGCACCCATGACTCCGACAACGAGTCATCGACAGATCTTGAAGATGTGGCACAGTGTATGTGGGAGGAGACTCACACCAAATGGTGTTAGGAGTACAAGGCGGGAAGTGGTACCAAATCGGGAATGGAAGACCAGCTGCAGTGGCTTATCAAATCCGTCACTGATTCATCTATGGCTGAAACTACGGCGATCCGTGAATCCAACCATGAATAATTTGGCGTGGTAAGAGATAGGATAGAATCCATTTTTGATATTATTTCCAAACAACCATCGACAAGACCTCTGTTGCAAGACAACCCGTTGATTAGCACTGAGCCCTAGGCCAAGAACGTGCAAGTTCCCCCGACTATGATCTACGATGACAATGAAGAAGTTCACCAACAGCTACACTCAATCCAGGGCATGACTTTGGATCTGAACAAACTATCAGTTGTAGAGTTGGTTGAGTTGCAGCATAGCGTCGCACTAGAGTTGGCGGCACGAAAATAAGATTTGGTTGAGGGCTATGTTCAGTCCCAGAATACCGCTAAGAAGTTACAGAAGGAAACAAAGGAGTTGCACCAGGACTGCATGCAGTTAGCAGAGGAAAAGTTACAAGAAATCAACTAGTTGAAGGAAACATAGGCCGAGTTGTAGTGTAAGGCTGCTAAAGAGATTACCAACCTTAAGAAGGTGAAATATTACCCGATTGTTGAATAGGCGCAACTATGCGCGCGGTGTAATAAAGTTGAGCAAGCTATTTCTGATGCCTGCTAGAACATTTTTTAGAACACCACAAGGCTCACCCCAGTCGAAAAGGCCAAGCGCTTGGGGCAAACTATGGTTTAAATTCAGGATAATAACTTGCTGCTCCAGGCCCAGGTGCAACCCACAACATCACAGGAACAGGTTGCGAAGTGCAAGACATCCATTGAATAAATTGCCACTCAGTTCAGCACCATGGAGCAAGAGTCCAAAACTATTATGGAGGAGACCACGTAGTTTTGGCAAAGTATTGTTCAGGATGAGCAACTGGATCAATTGATTGCGTAGGTACAAGAGGTAGAGGGCCAACTGACAACCTTGAAGACATTGCTGAAGACCACGACGTTGATGGTGTAGATCACCCGGGCCACAGAACTGAAGGATCTACACCAACGAGCTTCCTGAGCACAAGAGTGCCAACAAAAGCACCACGAGCAGCTCGATGAATTCCAAGAAATTGGTGGCCAGTTGGTTGTTAAGGTTGTCGCCACGCTCTAGGCCATTCAAGAGAATCGATAGATGGTTGACAACAAGGCTAGTGAGGAGCACCCTGTCCAGCAAAATTTGACTAATTGTCATATTATCTCCAGTAAAGTCTAGGTGCAGGTTCATGAAATTGTGCAGCAATTTGAAGATTTTAAGGACAAAACGTCGGCACACACATTTTTAACATGATGTGGCTCGAGGGCAAGCCACAAAACTATGTTGGAGGCTTGTTGGAAAGGTTTTTGGATAGAGTGAATTGCGTAGCATCGCGGAAGCTGTGTAAGGTCACGCGGTACCGCACAAGGGTAGATTGGCACGATAAGCGAAAAAATAACAGCTTTTTGAATATTTTATGTATATTTTGACCAAGTTTTGTTGCAATAGGTCAGTATCGGTTAGAAGTCAGTTAGTAGTGGACCCTTAATGTAAAGGCATAAGCCTATTTATAGATCTATTTTGGGGCAATTAAAAGACTCATATGTGATGTAGTAGAGAGAGATTGTATGTGATTGTGTGCAGATGTATAGACAAATCCAGTGCGATCTGTCTCATGGAGAATTTTCTATCTTCACTGTGATTTTATCCGGGTTTCTTCCTGATGTATGTAGTCTCCGGTTTTGGAGAAGAATTGTGTAATGCAGTATATTTGCACAAGGTTAATATGATGCGATGAGTATGGCTTAATTCTTGTCTGTTGTTATAGATATGTTATGATGCTATGACTCTGTTTTGTTACAATGGCATAATATAGATGTAATTCAATCTCTTTCTGCTATATCAATGGGATCTGTTGCTTTTATGTTGATGCAATCTATGTTTCTGTAACTATTCGATGCACTATGAGTACTGATGTTTCATGAATAATGCTGAAATATTTTGATATTATGTGATGATTGCATAAGTGATGATGTCCCTCCATCAGATCCCCATATCCTCCTCTCCCATTATTGAAAAATCGGTTCTGACAGCTCTCCCTTGAACGCCTCAGGTGAGACCTCGTCTGCTCCACAGACATTGCTGAGCAGGGTAAAACATGTTTGGTCCAGCACTCAAAGAGGTTGTGCTGTAGGGAATCAACAGAGTGGGAACCCCTATCGATGAAGCTTTGTTGGCGGGTTTCTCCAACATTCGCTTGCTTCTGATTCGCAGATCCGAATTCTCTCTTTTTCTATTTGAATTTTTGCTTAATTTTGGCAGCATACCGGTATGTCGTACCAAGCGAGGAGACGTCAAGGAACTCCATTTCCTCCTAAATGTATATGTGCAGAAAACTATGGTACTTCAGCACCAAATGTTTCTCTTAATATTTGATACCCAACTTGGTGCACAGGGTATGGAACAGATTCGTCAACTCATGCACATCTTGATCTCTTTGCTGCCGCAGCATAGTCCATTATATGTACTTGTCCTCATAGCTCCCCACGGGATAATATTGTCCCTTTATGGAATCTCTAAAAGAATTCCAAGTGGGTATGACCGAGAACAGAAAGGGTTCCTCCTCATCCTTTCTCTCACAGTAGGTTTCCCATTAGTCCTTGACATGGGGGGAAAATTTGAGTAGTGAAAAAGTAATATTTTCTCGGTCGAAAAATTCATGAATCGAGAAATATCCTTCTAATAGATTCAACCATATATCTACAGCGTCTGCATCTATTCAGCCATCAAATATGGGAATGTCGAAAGTTTACTTGTACCTTAAAAGGGGTTGCGCCTCCAGAGTGGCTGCTAGATGCAGATGCACTGCCAGTGGGAATTCATTGAAGGATCTGGGCGAAGTTATCCATCATCACGTTCCTTTGTTTTTCAAGGGCCTGCTCAAGAAACATTTTGATAGGATCTTTTGTGCCCTTGTCTTTCCTTTCGTCCCCCATGGGCGGCCATCGGGATTTGCGAGGCTGATCTTGCAAAGGTTCAACCAGATCAAGCCCTAACTTCTTATACCCCGCCCTCGTTGGGGACATGCAAAGAAGGATCAAGAAAGAGCAAATTGCTCTGATACCACTGATATGGATTTATGCAGGAACGCAACAGAATACACAAATAACAAAGATGCATCGAAAATAACACTTCATTTCATTAATCAAAGAACTGAAACTTATTTACATACAGAATGGAAATAAACTAGCTAGAGTGCTGGTAGCTTATCCCTGAGAAGAGATTTGGCGGCTACATGCCTCTGAACTCTATGTTACAATGAGGCTCGAAGGCCTATATATTATTGAGAAACAATGGAAACCCTACACATCCAAAAATCTTACCCTATGAGGTGAAACACCAAAATGTGGGCCCCGTTGGGTAACTTAGTACATCAATTTCTCGGGGTCGTAACTTTGGCATACTACCTCCGTTTGATGCACATGATACATCATTAGAAAGATCTATTCAAGGAATACATCCATAAACAACAAATATCAAGTTTGGAGTGGACTCATATTTTCCCAACCATTCGATGCCGAAAAAACATTGTTTAGGGCCTCAAAATGACTTCGGAAGTTTAGGACTCAAAAACTGCCAAAAATAGTAAATTATGCTACAATTAAGGAAACTGGAAAACTGAAAGAAACAATGGTGGGGGTCCAAGTGGAATAGGAGGGTGGCCACAATATCCTCCTGGATCACAATGATTGTTTTATCTCCTTTATCTTAGTGATACACTATGACTCAAATTTAGGTTTTATGAACTCACAGATCATCGCGAGTCGGATTTCTTCGAGGGTTTTTTGTGAGGTTCCTGGTGGTACTACACAAAACTTCATAAACCAGTCCAGTGCATGACCCCTTAGCGTCATGATCATCTGTGCTCTCTTTAGGTCCGCTTTATGAACTAGGCGAACGATCCACACAGCTTCACAGAGGAACCAATGTTGCTCTATATCCTTTGCTCCACTCCCATTGAATGTGGGTAATCTAATATCTACCCCATCCATTAAGTTGGTGTTAGGGTTATCTAATAAATAATCTAGTGTACCTTCCTGCGTGCTATTTGCAGTACTAGCACTATCTATATTAACAACTCTTTCAGGAGATGAGGCTTTAGACCTTACCTCTGGCAATACTGTTGATGTGATGTAGTCGCGCCCTAATCTTGGTGTCTCTGCAGCGTCCTCTAACTCTTCCACTTCTTTGAAAATTGGGCTATAGTCCTCCTCTTCATCGCAAGACCCTTGAGTCTAGTTGCGACTGAATTTCGTGCTCACTTTCTTTGAACAAACTAGTAGTTCATCGACCTTCCTCTGTCTTTCTTCTTTTCTCTGATTTGAATCTCCTTCCACTCCTTAGGAATCCAGTTGCTAGTTTAGGTTCTGTACTTCTTGGGAACATCGATGCTCATCGTTTCCCATTTTCTGTGCAGATCGTTCATGAAATATCCCGTTTCCTTGGATATGCAGCTCAAGCATTCAACTGCAAGATGCCATTCTCATAAACTAGCATCTTGATCCATGCACTGATAGATAACAAATACCTTCTTCGTGGTCCTTGGAAAAAAATTCTTTCATCCTTAATATATGAGGTTATAGTGTCTACTACAAAATCAGTAATATATCCTTGCAAATTACTGTCAACACAGAAATCAACAGCTCTAGAGATGGGGTTGCTTACACTGGTTACCTCACGAACCAACTGATCACTCCACTTAACCGCTTTTCTTCCCTAGAAGTTTGTATGTCAAGTTGGAAACCTTTACAACCACTCATGCAGCACAATAGGGAACTCTGCAAAGAATATCTCATGAATATCAGTGTAGATGCACCGATCTAACCAATATTCTACTCTCAACCGTGATCTTGCGCTCTCCTCTTGCGTAAATGCTAGTGTCTTAGACTCCAACCAATCCTCTATTTCCTTCTTTGTCAGATGCCACAACATTTCCCTCGACTCAAATGATTACGGGTCTCGGCAACGAAACCATTTGTTGGCCTAATATTTCTTCTTGTCTCGAATCGAAGTTTAACAATAACACAATACCAACAAGACACCAAAAGACATTGGCCCGATAGAGCAAGCTTAGTCAGCAACACCCACGAGGTAGGCACCGTCTCACTCGAGATATCTTAATGTGTAACTTCCAAAACCATGTTTTTGCAGTTGGCGAGGGATTATAGTCCCTTGGTGCGTGACCAAGGCACTTGACAAAGATGGAGGGATGGAGTCTTCTACTATGTGACAGAGGTGCAATAGTGTGCCACAACTGATGAGCTACACAACCTTGTTCTTAAACCACTTTAACAACTGGCACAACTATGCGATGTAGGTGATTCCTTATAATGAACAGTATGCGACTTATATTATACCTTTATCAGTTTAACGATGAAATCATACATAACATGTCAAAAATGCTTTCAACATTCATTCATTTACTTATTAGTAATATTACAACATACATTCAATGATAACTGTAAGAATACAAAGTAAGTAAACATTCACATAATCCTTCAATATTCAACAACATTCATTAGTTCGACACAGGAAGTAACGTGGTAACCCATATGGGAAAAACCACCAAGGTGCTCTTCATCTGGCATGAGAAATTTTATATAGCACCTTGCAGTCTGTGAATTATAGAATGTTCTTAAGATATGTCTATGTGACTCAATCTCTTCTTGCTCTCATGCTCTCTGGGTTATTTCTTCTATCTACTCCTATTGATCCACACACAACCTAGATCAACTCTTCTAATTGATGGTCTGCACACTCAGCTGTAGATCCGTGGCTCAACAAGCTTCTACTTATACTAGACTCCTCTTATGAGTCAACAATGAACTAACAACTTCTTCTAGCTAACTCTTCAATCCAACTTGATCTAACCGAATCTAACTCTTATACAGAGTGAGTTCCTCCTACTTATAGCATTTACAAGACCGCACAGAGTTGACTGAGTATAGCTCAGTTATTACTGACACAAGTAGCTACAAAGTATCTTTGATTACATTTATGACAAGCCAAACTGGCCGCAAAAGTCATGCATCACATTAACCACATCTTTAACTAGTCACAGAGATGTCTTTTAGTCTGCCTATTCTGGTCATAACTAGTCGTAAAAACTATCCTTTAGTCTTCTGTTGGTTCGTCCTTCTACAGTCTTCCTTGACTTGCACCTATTCCACTTTAACTCTTCTACTTGCCTCTTCCACTAACTCGGATTTTCCTTTCCTTGTCGCAGCTTCCTTTGCTCTACGCTTATGCTTCTTCCTTTATTTTCTTTTCCTCTGTCGTGCGCCCTCTTTTCCTCCTACGCTTGCGCGTCGGATTCTTCCTTGTGCCCTTTTTCCTAGCCCAACAAATTGCAAGAACAACACAACCAAAATTGATATCCACTGAGAGAATGAATCCTTTTATAGATGTTGTTGTCCATTCAACTATGTGAATCAAAGGAGAGACATACTCCCCTATAAGAAATAATCATTAGCAAAGGTATCTTTTCTCTCTCTAGTGGAGATGTACACTTATGCAAGTTGGTGGTGGACTAGTGGTGCTAGATCAAATGTGTACCTTCTTTTCTCTAGAAAAACCCTTGGATTATAAAGAGTCATATACCTTATGAATTAATAGGGAAATAAAGGGTGGAAGTAGCCTAAGAAAGGGGTGAGAAAGGGTCAATGGTGATGGTGGAAACATCCTGACCAAGGGTTCAAATTGATAGTGGAATCAACTTGAGCAAGGGTGAAGAGTTACTCCAATTTGAACTTTTAGGAATAGTTCAAGGTACCTCTGACCCTTGAATCTTAATTCATAGGCCAAATTACAAGCTTAGTCGATCATGATTCTTGGCAACACTAATTGTGATATCAAACCAAAAGGCAAGTTTTCCTCTTATGACTTTTTCGGGCCTTTGAGAAGTACATGCATCTATGTTTAAATACCAATGGATCTGTTCAATATATATAGAATTTTCCTATTCAAGTATCCATATCAACCATTTGCAAGCCCAACGAAAAAGGAAGTGACCCACTGTCTCGCTTACTAGCATAAATATCCATGTCTCACTTCTTAATAACAAAGTAAACACTAATAGGAAAGTGATCAAGGCACTTTCTCCAACATTAGACTTAATAATTATGCATGTTTTCCCAACTAACTAGCTAAGTCTGTCGAGTCTCGATTGAAGCTTGAAGCTACACATTCCCTGGCATGAGCTCCTCCCCCCTATCTAATTACTATAACTCTAGCATGTACTAAAACACGAAACAAGGTAGGAATATGAAATTGAAATAGACTCAAGACTCAATTGTGATGATAGAAGTAGGAACAACTTAAGCAGGGTTGACGAGTTTGGAAATTAGAATATTGATAAACAAAATTTGGATGTTTAATACCACTTAATATCCAAACTTTCAACTTTCATGATCACATTTCCAAAACACAATAAACATTTGACTAACCACATTTCCAAATCCACTTTCATAATCACATTTCCAAATTTCAATAACCATTTGATTGACATAGTTCTAAATTCTCCCCCGATTCCAATCATTCAACAACATTAATTATAAACCAATGCAAAAAATGATGAATTCTAATTCTAATTTCTTATCATGCAGTGCGCAATTTAATTCCAAATTATGTGGTTGAATTCTCTATTAGTACATTACTTTTTCACCTAAGTTACACATAGACATTGGACCTTCACTTAGTGAAACTATGTCATAGAGCCTTAGTTCATGGGGTATTAAAGAATACCCCTAATTTAACTAGATATTGCTAAATACCTGCCAAAATTCTTTTCTTGATCCCCCTCCCAATACGTATTTCCAATTTAAAAAAAATTCCCTATTTTTACAAGATATTCCCTATTTTTACTAGACACCACTTTTTATATCCCCCATTATCTATAAACCTATGATACCCTACTCCCATCCACCTAATACCTTCAATATATTGACCTTATTTTTCACAATTCAACACCCCCCCCTCCCCCTTTATGAATGAACATGATAATATATTGGTCAACAAAGTGAATTCCGTGTGCACATAGATTGGTTAGGATTTGAGAAGGATTAGTTGTCAAGTTACATTAAGTGTTTGAAGCATGTTGCTAATTGGTTTCGACTTTGATATCCTACCGAAACAAAACCTTTATTAATGTGTTTATTTGATACTAGGCTACTACCTTACCACAACATATTGTCAACTAATGCTTTATTTGCTACAAGGCTACTAACTTACGAGAGGTGATTATCAATTAATGCTTGGTGCTTAGGGCTTAAACGTGTGTCATAGGTGATTATTAATTATAACCTTGAGGAAAAGAGTGGAAAGGTATAGAAACATGGTGTTTAAAGATTGTTTTTTTCAATATCATATGAATTCTCCATCAAATTTAACCTAGGAGAAAGAGTTATCAAATCACCTTATTTTGATAAGTTTTCTTGTTCGAATCCTTGAATCATTTTCGACAAGTTTTATAACCAAAAAAAATGCAACATAGATAGACTATATCAAAACAGTGTGTAACTTTGACTTCCACGCATCACAAGCACTCTTTCCATAGTTTGACAATCTTGTTATACCACTCTTCTCCATTAATATCTTAATGTACAATCTCATCGAGTTATGCTCCAAGCCTCTAGACACTAAAACTAACCAAAGTTGATGAAATCATGAATCCATGGCTAGAGTGCAAACACCTTATAGTATAGCACACATCCCATCCAAAAAATGGTAATTGTTGCATAAAATAAACTACACATGGGTTTGCAAGCATGGTTTTGGAGGATTCGAACCCTGAAAGAAGACAAGGTAGTGGAGAAGAATTTTGAAGGCTCGAGCAATGTCAGGATGGCTTGTGGCCTACAATGATTAAGAAAATTCCCATCCACAAATCCAATAAGGGGGATGTTATTATGAAAGGAATATTAGTAATGAAAATGCAAGTATCGTATGATGTGGGGAAATGTGAATTTAAGTCTTCTTCCCAAATGCATCAATGCTAGAAAATAAGAATTTAACTAATTAGATAATATTGATCCTATTAACAATAATAGGCTTCTATGTGTAATTAGTTTAAATTGTATAGTTACTCACAGATCCAAACCACAAAATTACAGTTTTAATAAATTTTATAAAATCAATATAAAAAACATCATAAAGAACTTATATTTGAATAAAAAATAATTATAAAAGCATCTATCTCTAGCCGAGAGTCCATCCATATCTTGTTGTACAGCTTGGTTGTCTCATTCAATTAACAATTGAATGAGATTTAACTAGTGGCTTTATTAGAGACTTAAGTTTGTTGTGCAATTTTATCCAAGTATGAATTTAGATCTAAGTTCATTGTATTTGGGTACATAAATTATCTATGTCATTGAAAGTTAAGCTTCTTGTTATGGATGTTTTCTTACTTGAGCATTAAACAACTAGATGGAAAAATCTAGTACATCAAACCTAGCAATAACATTTAAACTTAAACTTAATTTTAAATGTTTTAAAGTTTCATTGTGATTTAAATTTTAATATATTATATGAATGGAATATGTGTGGAAGAATCCCTTGGCATTCTGCCTTCCTTTTCCTAAACATAAATTCTCAACCATCTAAAAATTTTGATATGCAAAATTTAGATCAACCCTATTACAAAATTAAGTTTCTTTTACGAGCAAAATTTTGTGTGCCCTTCTCTTGAAAGTAAAAGAAGTCCTTAAAAGGCATTGAAAGCTTCAAATTTGAACCACCCCACAGAAAATGGATTAGACGTCGCCTCAAGATAAAAACGTTGCCGAAAGATAAAATCGTAGCCTTGTTAGACAAGGCCCAAAAATATTCCTTGAACATGTGTTTCCTTATAACGCGAGTCTGTCTCTCACAAGGGTCATAAGAAACATACAGTTAATTAATTTATAATTAAAATCCCTAAGATCCGAAAAGATGTTGCTTAAAACATTACTTAAAAACAGGAAAATATTCCGTGAACATGGTTTTCCTTAAAACGTGATTTGAAGCATTGATTTAAGTCAACGTGATTTAAATCAAAGAGGTTGAAAGGAAAGAGAAATATCTAACAAGGCTACGATTTTATCTGTCGGCTGAGCTGTGGTCTAGCGGTTAAATTGGTGGGAGTTTCTATCACTGGCCCAGGTTTGATTTCCACAGGGGAGTCCTCAGAGTGACATCTATCCCAGGAGTGATCAAAATATAAGTCCCCGACTCCGGCCAAAAAATCAAAGGTGTTCTTGTAAAAAAACAAAAAAAAGAAATATGAGATCTTTATGTGAAGATGCCAGGCACCGTATATGAAGAGGTAAATAATATAACACCACAATAATACTATATGAATTATAACTTATAATATCAATTATATGATCTGCATGCAGGTGAGATTACCTTTTCTGATTGTTCATGGAGAAGACGATAGGGTAACAGATCCATCCGTGAGCAAGTTACTGTATTCTTCTGCCAAAAGCTCCGACAAGACACTGAAACTGTATCCTGATATGTGGCACGGCTTGATTTATGGCGAACCCGTGGAGCACATCGACTTAGTATTCTCGGACATCATTGCGTGGTTGGGCAAGCGAAATGAAGCAGCAGGGTGCCCTAAAAATTTCCACTGGGATGCTGAATCCGTTCTGATTGCAGCAGAAAGCGATGGAAAGCTTGCTAACGACAGCCTAGTATATTTGAATAAAATACAGTACAACTGAGCTTTGAAGGAATAACTTGGAGAACCGAGCAAATCAATTAACAAAAGTTGAGAAAAGACATTGAATCCGCATGAATGGGGTTCAATTATGATGGCTTGATGGATTCATTCAATGTAGTAGTTTACCTGACTATGGAACCTGTTTATTGTATGAGTATTGGAAATCTAAAACTGTGCAGAAGACGGCAAGGCATGCCTTATGACTATCTGCACCCACAGACCTCATGAAGTTCATGGTTAGCAGGCGTTTGCGTGAACTTAGTTATCACGCTAAATTGTAAATGGTTATGGTATAGTATAAAGGTATTTTACAAGAATTCTACGTAACAATTATTAAATGATTTGGCTATCCCAGGGATTTATGACAGGGCTAAATCTGTTTCTATACTTATAAAATAATTTAAATTATAAAAAAGAATTTAAATTCTAGAAAAATAGCCAAATTCCAACGACAAAAACTACTGTACAAAGTGCCCCGTTTAAAGTGTCTCTATTGTAAATTGCTTCCAATGTCTTCTCCGTATGGATGGAATAACTAGCAACAATCATATTAATAAGATTAATATGTTTGGAATAAGCAGAGAGGAATATATCACCAGTGAAGTTAATTTAATAGTTGTATCATGATTGGAGTTAATTTAATAGTTATCCAATATAATTGCTATTAGAGTTAATGTTAAGCTAATAGTTGTAGAATCATTGGATTTACACTAATAATTGTATCTAATAGTTAATTTAAAAGTTAATATATCATCCATTTTTATTTTAATTAAAATTTGTGATTGGAGTTGAAGTTAAGTTAAAGTTGTATCATCATTGGACTTAACCTAATAGTTATAAAAAAATTTCCTAAAGAATGTGTCAATTACTTGTATCTAATAGTTAATCTAACATAAAAACCACTTAAGTTGTGGTTGTTAAGCTCATAGTTGTATCATCATGTTGGAGTTAAGCTAATAGTTGTATTTAATAGTTAATTTAAAAGTTAATATAAATCTATTGTAATTAATAAAAGAGCTTCGAGTTATGACTTTTAGCTTCCAAATGGAGTTGGAATAAGCCTTATGCACATTAACTGAACTCCCAATTGGTAGGTGGAGTTCGAGTGTCACATCAGTTGCACATTACCATGCCACTAAGTGCAGTTATCACATGAGTTAAGAGGAATTTATTAGGATTTCAAAGGATTTTATTAGGAATTATACTACCACACGAACTGCACTTTACTTCAACTCCCAACTGTAAAATGCAGTTTGACTAATTAACTCGACTTCGAGCTACTAGATGGAGTTCAAATGTCACATGGACTACACATTACCATGCCATTAAGTTCAGTTATCACATGAGCTATTTTTTATTTTTTATAATTGTTTATAAGGAGTTTGATCGAATAATAGTTAATTTAAAAGTTAATATAAACTATTGTGGTTAATAAAAGAGCTCTGAATTATCCTGACTAAGCCTTATGCACATTAACTAAACTCCTAGTTGGTAGGTGGAGTTTGAGTGTCACATGAGTTGCACAATACCATGATACTAAGTGTAGTTATCACATGAGTTCGAAGGAATTTATTAGGAGTATGAACTATTTTATTAGGAGTTCGACTCTTACATGATTGCACATTAGCTAGACTCCTAGATTCCAAATGCAGTTGGACTAAGCTGTAAGTAATTAGAGTTGAAGTTAAGCTAATAGTTGTAGAATCATTGGAGTTAAGCTAATAGTTGTATCTAATAGTTAAGCTAATATAAATCTATTGTAGTTAATAAAAGAGCTATCAATTATCGTGACTTCTAGCTTCCAAATGGAGTTCGACTAAGCCTTATGCACATTAAGTGGAATCCCAATTGGTAGGTGGAGTTCGAGTGTCACATGAGTTGCACAATACCATGCCACTAAGTGCAGGTATCACACGAGTTCAGAGGAATTTATTAAGAGTTATAACTATTTTATTTGGGGTTCGACTCTTACATAACTACACATTAGCTAGACTCCTAGATGCCAAATGCACTTGGACTAAGTTGTAAGTAATTAGAGTTGTAGTTAAGCTAATAGTTGTAGAATCATTGGAGTTAACATAATAGTTTCATATAATAGTTAAGCTAATGGTTATCCAATATAACTTTGATTAGAGTTGAAGTTAAGCTAATAGTTCTAGACACATTTGTGTTAAGCTAATAGTTGTATCTAATAATCGATGGAGTTAAGCTAGCAGTTGTATCTAATAATCGAATAGTTGAAGATTAATTTTAATTTTTACAACTATCACTAACTCTACTTATCACATGTTAATTAAATTATTTTTTATTTTTTTGAAATTATTAATTATTAATTTTGGACGACACTCATATAATCAATCTGAACAGTACACTTGTCTCATTCTCGTTTAATCTTGGACGACTACCATAGAATCAATCTGGACAATACACTTGTCTCATTCTCGTAGGTAGATGAAAAAGCATAGATGGTAGTCCACCCCAAAATTCTAACATATATACGCCGATCGACGTAAAAATAAAGAGCTTCTTATGTCTAGTTGTTTTGATATCTTACAAAAAGAAAGAGCTTTTTTTTCTGTCTAGTTGTTTTGACATTTAAAAAAATTAAAACAATGGACAACTCATTTGAGACTCTAGTGTTGCCATTTTTAAAGTTATTAATAAAGAGACTCAACCCAAGAAATTATTAACTCAACCCAAGAAATACTATAACTAATATTGTTGGCATTTGATATTGGATAGGATATAATGTTGAATTCACCCTAATTGTGTTGATTATGATCGATGAGTGTTCAAATAGTGATGCTTATATGTCCTTTGTTTGTTTGAAGTACACATAAGTTAAGATGAGTTTAATTTTATTATTGCAATAGTTTTTTTTTTTTTAATTGGTTGTTTGAAGTATATGTGAGTTAGGATGAGTTCAACTTTATTGTTGCCATCATGGTATTTGTTGCATTGATTGATAGGTTCTTTTGTTATAAAAGTAATGATATCATGCTTTGAATTTGTTGTAACAATGTTGAATATGTAAAATTTCTTATTTTTTAGGAGAGTATGCAAATGAGTCTCGTGAATACATATTACCATACTGTCCATGAGTTTATTTATCATGCAAAATGTCATGAATATTGTTTATTATACACATTTTCATGAGTATGTGAATGCATAGTATGTATGTTTAATGTTACAAATGAAAGATTGTTTGTATTACTGATTGTTTATTATTATTATTGATGTGATTAATGTTGCAATTGAGAGAATCTTTGTATTATTGAGTATCCAAGTAAGTCTCTCGAAGACATATTACCATATTGTCTATGAACCATGAGTTATTTATCATGCACAATGTCATAAATATGTGAACGCATACTATGCATGTTTAATGTTGCAATTAAAAGATTGTTTGTAATATTGTTTTTATAGGGAATTGTTATCCTATTGTAATCTTGATGTTTTTAGTGTTGCAATTGATAGAATGTTTGTATTATTGAGTATGCAAATGAGTCTCTCGAAGACATATTACCATATAGTCCATTCACCATAAGTTATTTATCATGCACAATGTCATGGATATGTGAATGCATACTATGTGTGTCTAATGTTGCAATTTAGAGACTGCTTGTATTATTGATTTTATAGGGAATTGCATTGGTATTGTAATCTAGCTTTCGCTATAAGATGTTGCTAATGGTTTAGCAATTCAATAAATTGGTATCCAATTTTGTCAAAATGTTTGTTTCATATAGCTTGTTGAACTTCAGTCATTGATGTTTTCCAAAGTTCATGTTTGAAATTCTATCCAAACTACATCATTTTCATTATTGCTAGTTGTGTATGTTTTCATTATTCTTTCTGCACCATTGACTAATCCATTTAAAGTGTTATAGTTTCCTACATGTCATTAAACAAACATATTTTGTTTGACTACTATTATTGATGTTAGTGATCTATTGTTTTTTAATTTTAATACTAATTAATCAAACATGAAGTGTAATTTGGTATCCATGTATAAGTGAAAGCATTTTTGCATTATTTCTTTGAACATCTTTGTTTTGATAAAATAGGTAATGAAATATTGGATCCAAGGAAGGTGGTTTATGGAATTTTCCATTGATGTACTTAACAATGGTTTAATTTCATCCTATTTAATACATCTACAAATCAAGTGTCCCTTTTGGAACATTGTTGTATGTAGTTGGTAGCATTTTATTTTGTCATGCCAAACTTTCATACTCATTAATTGCGTGATGTCTAATTTGCTCTCCATGCATAAGTGAAAGAATTTTTGCATTATGGCTTTGCACATTTTTGTTTCAATAAAATATGTAAGGAAATATTTGTTGATAAAATTATATGATAATATTTACGACATTAAATTATTGACTGAAATCCGTAGACTTAGAGGTGTAGGCACAATATGTGTAGGATCAAAACCTAGTCTAACCTAATTTACTGCTAGAAAATACACTCTAATGCAAATAAAACAAATAAAAAACATTAGCTCGATCACCTTGGGAGGAAACCTATCATGGCGTGGCCATATCTCACAAGTTAGACCATTAACCTCTCTGCTGACGATTACAGCTTCAAGAAATTAATATGCAATTTTAATCTTCAACAAAACAATTTCTATAAATGTTCAATCTTTAAGGATCAAAGTTCACAACAACTTAACTCAATATTTGCAGGAAAGAAATTCTATTTCCTAATCAAATCAATCCAATTTTTCAAAAGAGTTCTAACCAATACTAAAAAATTATCTACAAACTTATCAATCCAAAATGAAGGAAAATTTACCAACTACTGTAAATGTAATACTAGTTTTAATCAATCAAAACTACTTCAAACGTCTTAGGAAAGTATCTACCTGTTTATGTTATTAAACTCCAAAATCATGTTGCAAGGCCTAAAGCAAAGTAAATAATTTCTTAAAGAGACTTACTCATTAACTAGTGAAAAGATAGAGTATAAAAAGGATTGTTTTCTGTGTATTCGAATCAAACTCCAGAATAAATTATGTTTATGATTACCCACAAAGCAACTTCAAATTCCATTGAGCCAAAATCAGGGAACTAGATACTCTGGGATTTGCAATATTGTTTGAATTTTTAATGGACTATAAAGAATGAAATAAACACATCATCTACATTATCATTAAAGTGATCAGCAGTGAACTAAATACTCTGGCCATAGGTTAAAAATAAGACTATCACTATACAAACATGAACTATCTACTAAAAGAGATGAGATCAAATTCAAAATATTCATATAGCTACTTTGTACATTCGACCTACAAGTTCTGCAATCCAAATCAGAGATATTATATAAACAAAAAAACAAATTTAACTGGTTTCATTACTATGAATAGAGCAACCTATAATCAATGGATAATAAATCATTTAGCTCCGCAATGCAATTGTCTCAAGATAACGATCAGATGTCAAAGATCTAGAATTTTATGCTCATTATATATGCAAAATCACAATCCAAGCGTTTAATTAACATATTGTATCTAAAACCTAGCAATATAGCATATGTATGAACTCAAAAGAAACAAAACTTATAGACAATAATATATACCTTTATACATAAGATCACAACCAAATATGTATAGACAGAAAATACATAAAATAAAGATATTTACTTGATCTGTAGGTGGCCCTCTTTCATATCTAATGATGAAACTATAAACAAAGTTCTTCCTAGGAACAAGTCAGGTATTAAACAGACATCACTAAGTTACAAATCTCACATAGCCATGGCCAATGTATTAGTGCACAAATTTTATTTATACATGCCAAACTCCTGAGGAAATGATAGAACCGAATCCCCATAGCTCTGGGTTGTTTAACAAATAATTAATTGTACAAAATAGGCAGTAACCCTAATTCTGGAAAATTACATCTGTTTGGGCATGTTTTCTATACATATGTTAATAAATTCCAAAAAATTCTCACAATTAGGGGTAAACGACCATATTTGGGAAGTGGGTTTCGAACGGTTTCACCAGATTCCTCATGGATTGCTCAGAAACCGATCTCGAAATATGCTTCATAGATTAATGATGGGAGTGTCGGATCAGGTGTTGGATTAGGTGTCGGATCAACCAAACAAGAAAGAGTGGGAAACATGCATATAAAACAAAGATTATATGCCAAGCAATCATTCATTAGATGTGACCTTTTGAAATCCCTTTTAAAAATGAATGGAATAGATAAAATAATAATAATAATTTCCTTATCAAAGGATTCATAGAGTAGTCTTCAAAGTTTATATGAATGAAGAAAAAATGTATGATAAACATATAGAAAATGTGATTAAAATGCTTGGTTCCTTATATAATTGGACTTGAAATGTAGTCAAGACATAGACAAAATAGGGAGCCATCACCTCCCCCACACCAAATATATTGCATGTTGCAATGCAAGGGAGAAAAATTGATAGTAAAAAATTGGTGATATGATTTTAGTCAAAATCCTGAGGAATTGACCAATACCTACACTTGGGGAGAAGATGGAATTGTATTTGGTTGAGCTTTCATAATTTCATCTAGTTGTCGCTCTTTCTTCTTTAATTGTTTCCTCAAGCTCTGGTTAGACCCTGTCATATCATCAACTCGTTTTTGTAAAGAAGAAAATCTGGTTTTCAAAATTCCATTTTCTCTCTTGAGGTGTCGAGTTAGATGAACATACTTCTAAATTTGCTCTGTGAGCTTAACATTCATCTTTTGAAAATAATCATTTTAAAATAGCTCAGAAGGGTTGATTGAAAGGTTAAGTGTTAGAGTTGTGTACTGAGTAGATGCATGTAGAGGATATGAAACTAACTGTATAGGTAATGAGGATTCGTTGGCAAAATGTGAATGAGATAGAGAAGCTGAACACATGTTGAGATGCAAGACACTAAGGGTCTTATTTTTTGAGGCAAGTGAGTGGATGATGAGATTTGAACATGAGCAGGTTCAAAACGGGTTTCAATAATGTTATCACAAGCTTTTGGTGTAGCGGCCATATTGTGGGTAAATCGACGAGCAAGACGGTTGTCGTTTCCTTTTGAAATTTTCAACCCTTTATGTTCTAGGTTAGTAAAGGAACGAGGATTTTCCTGTTGATCCCTTATCCCTTGGTTTTTCTTAGGGTCGAATTCCCCTCCCTTATTTTGACCTTTGTCTTCTCTCTTTTGGTCGCAACCATTAACATGAGAATATGGAATTTCCCCCAAGCCATAATTCTTATCTAAATCCTTAGAGGGTTAAGAGATCAATGAAGGAAGTTGGCTCATGGCGGTTTAACATGGTGAAATTAAAGAGAAGGAATGAAAAGGATAGGAGTGAGTGAATGCAGATACATGAGGAATTGGGATAAAGATTAACATAGAAATCCCCCCTTCTTCTTACTTGCCAAAATTTAACCATCGTTTCCAGAGACGACCTCCGGGAAGCATGATATCAACAAAATGGGACAATTCAAAAATGATTATGCATGAAAGTGGTTTTGCCATTATTATTTAAACCCCGCAAAGAGTAATCACCACCAAAATTAGGAATATGTATTAAAATATGAGGGTAGGTTTGATTTATAATTAATCAATTGAGCAAGAGTTCCCCCAAAAATTACATTGATCCCGAACTTATAATACCTACAATCTAAATATTATGATTAACTTAACAATAATCATGGATCATTGTCCAAATCAAGGAATATTTGGACATTGATCATCACATAATAATATTAAAGAAATGAGTTAGGTAAATTATACTTCCTCCTTGATGTATAAAAATGGGCATGATGATAGAATAAGGAAACAATCCAATTAAAATTAATTTGGGAACCAAGGAAATAATTAATCCATAAAAATAAAAATTGAAATGGATAGCTTAATCGATTATGAATAAAATGGATAAAGGCAAACATTAGAGGAAATTTTAACTCAAAATGGGCCTCCTAAAATGAACTAATAAAATAATAGTTAAAATAATAAAATAATATTTATTAATTTTGGAGGAAGAAAAGAAAAAAACTACTTTTTTGTTTGTATTTTTGACATATCTCCGTGTGTTTTTACTCAAATTTCGATCGGGAGAGCTCGTTGGATGCAGAATTAAATTCCGCATCCAACGAGTACCCACTCGGCATACTTTTGACAGACCCCGCGACCCCAAAAACAAGAAATACCTGAAAAAATGGAATGATCACAAGCTTTTGGTGTAGCAGCCATATTGTGGGTAAATCGACGAGCAAGACAGCTGTCGTTTCCTTTTGAAATTTTCAACCCTTTATGTTCTAGGTTAATAAAGGAACGAGGATTTTCCTGTTGATCCCTTATCCCTTGGTTTTTCTTAGGGTCGAATTCCCCTCCCTTATTTTGACCTTTGTCTTCTCTCTTTTGGTCGCAACCATTAACATGAGAATATGGAATTTCCCCCAAGCCATAATTCTTATCTAAATCCATAGAGGGTTAAGAGATCAGTGAAAGAAGTTGGCTCATGGCGGTTTAACATGGTGAAATTAAAGAGAAGGAATGAAAAGGATAGGAGTGAGTGAATGTAGATACATAAGGAATTGGGATAAAGATTAACATAGAAATCCCCCCTTCTTCTTACTTGCCAAAATTTAACCATCATTTCCAGAGACGACCTTAGGGAAGCATGATATCAACAAAATGGGACAATTCAAAAATGATTATGCATGAAAGTGGTTTTGCCATTATTATTTAAACCCCACAAAGAGTAATCACCACCAAAATTAGGAATATGTATTAAAATATGAGGGTAGGTTTGATTTATAATTAATCAATTTAGCAAGAGTTCCCCCAAAAATTACATTGATCCCGAACTTATAATACCTACAATCTAAATATTATGATTAACTTAACAATAATCATGGATCATTGTCCAAATCAAGGAATATTTGGACATTGATCATCACATAATAATATTAAAGAAATGAGTTAGGCAAATTATACTTCCTCCTTAATGTATAAAAATGGGCATGATGATAGAATAAGGAAACAATCCAATTAAAATTAATTTGGGAACCAAGGAAATAATTAATCCATAAAAATAAAAATTGAAATGGATAGCTTAATCGATTATGAATAAAATGGATAAAGGCAAACATTAGAGGAAATTTTAACTCAAAATGGGCCTCCTAAAATGAACTAATAAAATAATAGTTAAAATAATAAAATAATATTTATTAATTTTGGAGGAAGAAAAGAAAAAAACTACTTTTTTGTTTGTATTTTTGACATATCTCCGTGTGTTTTTACTCAAATTTCGATCGGGAGAGCTCGTTGGATGCAGAATTAAATTCCGCATCCAACGAGTACCCACTCGACATACTTTTGACGGACCCCGTGACCCCAAAAACAAGAAATACCTGAAAAAACGGAATGATCACAAGCTTTTGGTGTAGCAGCCATATTGTGGGTAAATCGACGAGCAAGACGGCTGTCGTTTCCTTTTGAAATTTTCAACCCTTTATGTTCTAGGTTAGTAAAGGAACGAGGATTTTCCTGTTGATCCCTTATCCCTTGGTTTTTCTTAGGGTCGAATTCCCCTCCCTTATTTTGACCTTTGTCTTCTCTCTTTTGGTTGCAACCATTAACATGAGAATATGGAATTTCCCCCAAGCCATAATTCTTATCTAAATCCATAGAGGGTTAAGAGATCAGTGAAGTAAGTTGGCTCATGGCGGTTTAACATGGTGAAATTAAAGAGAAGGAATGAAAAGGATAGGAGTGAGTGAATGCAGATACATAAGGAATTGGGATAAAGATTAACATAGAAATTCCCCCTTCTTCTTACTTGCCAAAATTTAACCATCGTTTCCGGAGACGACCTCCGGGAAGCATGATATCAACAAAATGGGACAATTCAAAAATGATTATGCATGAAAGTGGTTTTGCCATTATTATTTAAACCCCGCAAAGAGTAATCACCACCAAAATTAGGAATATGTATTAAAATATGAGGGTAGGTTTGATTTATAATTAATCAATTTAGCAAGAGTTCCCCCAAAAATTACATTGATCCCAAACTTATAATACCTACAATCTAAATATTATGATTAACTTAACAATAATCCTGGATCATTGTCCAAATCAAGGAATATTTGGACATTGATCATCACATAATAATATTAAAGAAATGAGTTAGGCAAATTATACTTCCTCCTTAATGTATAAAAATGGGCATGATGATAGAATAAGGAAATAATCCAATTAAAATTAATTTGGGAACCAAGGAAATAATTAATCCATAAAAATAAAAATTGAAATGGATAGCTTAATTGATTATGAATAAAATGGATAAAGGCAAAATTTGGATATTAATTAACTATCTCAATTAAACATGTTCGGATTTCAACAGTCATTAACTAATTAAAATTACCTTGGTAATTTTATTTATGCAAACTACAGATTTTTCGGCACACCATCCAGAACTCCATCCTCCACTTCATATGACACTCCATCTTGCATTTATTCCAGTATTATGATGTTTAAATGCAGAAATATCCCCATGTTTGCATAGGTACATGAAAGGTTGCTTCCATCGAAATCGGAGAGATGTTGTAGGCCAACAATGTTATGTAAAAAGAACAAATAACCATCATTTGAATTTCATACTTTTGTAATTGAAGAAGGAGCCCATAATTGCTCAAAATTGTAGGAATATTTTAAGTGAAAACTTTTATTCTTGATCCAACAAATCCCTCGAACAATTCTTCTTAGATAACAAATTTTAATGTGTGATCTTCATCTGGCCATATACAGAAAAAACATATCATAGGATTACAAATTTGCATTAAAACATAATCAAGGGTCATCAATAAATTGAATTTTGACATTTGTCCATTTCGACACCTAAGTATTGTTAACAATAGTTTTCCAAACAAAAAAAAATAGGACAACATGATTTCTCTAAGAACAACTAGAAATTTTTAGTAAAGGAAATATTAATGGCATGTTATGATCAAACAACATCATACTTTATATATATACAATTTCATCAATTAATAATAGTTTATGCTCACAAGGACCATATAAATTAGGATAGGTAATTTTCATCATGTCCATAGATAGAAATAGGAGGGTATAGATGGTCCAGAACCTCTATAGGAAACCATTCATCCCTGACTCATTATTCAAAGAATTATTGTCAACCAAGGAATAAGGATAAAGTTCACATTTTAGTTCGTTAAATTTCTACAGTTACAGATCCCACTTCTAGGATAGTAATATCCTATATACAGTTTGAATTAGATAACACAGTCTAAGTGCAACTTATAGTTATTCTCTAATGACAAATGAAGGACTGGATTAACCATGTATATATGGACTCAAGGTCTTCGTTGGATTGATCCATATGCATAGAAATATGTTTACTATGTCTCATTTACCCGGCATTGCCCTGCTGCCAGTGAGCCTACTCAGTACCCAGACGAATTTACCTTAGTACCATACAAAAATAGCCTCGCTTCCAGCAAGCCTGTTTAGTACCCTGATGGGTTTGTTTGTATTTACTAAAATTCCTTATTTATGATTTTGCTCGGCATGGACCTACTTCCAATAGGCCTGTTCAGCACCCCAACGAGTTTCCCTTGTAACTATATAACTATTCCAAAATATATTAAAGTATGTGGAAGCCGATTGGTACTAGAGTATATTAAATTTTTCTAAGCACATAAATCAGTTAAATTTAACCCATGAGTAACATTATTTATAGTAGCCTGAAATTATAGTTCATGCCAAAAGAGAATAACCTAAAGTTGTCTTATAGTCCTGTTGGGGCCCGGAAATTCGCAGGCGACAGTAGTAAAGGATTCTCCCCAATCAACGTTCCCAACTAACCCGTTGACTCTTTGGTATAGGGAATCCGTCCGGTTTGCGGTCCAGCCACCGTAGGTCAAAGTAACAAAAAAAAAGGTTTTACCGATCGCGGCCCGGTCCACCGAGTTTTTTGTAGCTTTTTGACTTAATGCATGCAATGCAAATGCCTAACTAACAATGCAGGGTCATGAGGATACGAGGAGCGTCACAATGTGATGTGCTGGTTCTTACCTCTCATCTTAGTCTTGCAAGCATCCACATCACATATGCGAGAATGACACAAACTACTATCCAGCTAACTAACTATCTATACACCTATCCCCGGGGAGCCAGAATATGATTATTTGTGAGTAATGTGTATTTTCCATGTATGATAAACAGAAATTACAGATAGCTGATATTCATATTTACAACACATGAATGAGAAAAATATTCTAACAATTAGATAGCTAATTGTTATATAAGCAACATACATTACTCTTGGTGAACTTTCCACAAAAATAAATCAGGAATCATTCAAAAAGACATAGGTCATAAAGTTAGAACGATCTCACGATTCATGGACACAAGCTGAAAAATAAAGTAGTTCATCTTTCCGCCATCCATTGCATAAAATTAGGAAATTTCACACCTCTTTCTCCAACAGGCAAACTGTAATTTTTTATTGCAAAAGGAAATAGTTCTTCTTACAATATGTCCTCCAGTCTTACTGGGGAAAAATCCCCTTTCTCTTCTTAGTCTATTACATTTATACAAAAAAGAGTGAAATGGTTGGGCTGCCCAAAGTAGCCTTTGGGCTTCCCAACCTTTCATTTTCCAAACGTTTTTACAAAATATTACAAAATATAAAGATGACCCATCCCTTACGAAGAGGGCCCCGCTTGGCTTTCTAGGAACTTCTTCCACGATGCAGCTTCACTAGCGATGCCTTCAAAGGTGCTAGGCTCCAAAAACTGAATATTTATCTCAAATTTCTCGGCTTGAATCTTGATAGCCTCGATCCTTGCTGGGTTCAAACGAAGATGATCTTCCAAAAACTGTACACTAACGGCTGGGTGGCCCACCTCATTCTTCAAAACTAGGTCATCAATAGCCTTGATCTGTTGTGTTTTGGCCTCTACATCCTCATATCTGCTCTGCAATATATCTATGAAGGTTTCATGGTCTGGGAACTCATCAAGCTTATGCTCAGCGTCTGTCTGACACCGGTTAAATGTATTAAGGAGCCTCCTGAAGTATTCTGAGCATGCTCTCTGCATCCTTTTGACGGTCTTCATGAAGTCTTCCGTGGTGCTGACAGCGAACTCTACTAGGTCATGATCTCTTTTAAGGGCTTGATGGTCTTTGGCTGGTAGCTCTACTGGAGTATCTGCATTGTTCTCCAGCCTTGCCACTCTAGCATTCAAAACTTCAAGAACATCTTGGGATCTGTTGACGAAGTAGGAGGAGGTCTCCATGATTTCCCCTAACCGGTTTTCAATCTGAAGGACCTTACACCTTTCCTCCTCTAGAGCAATCTGTAGCTGGAGCATTCTAGCTTTCTGGGCCAAGATATGTTCTTTGAATGGCTGTAGCAACGAAGAGATCTGTTCCTGATGTTCCTTTATCGGATCTTGGGAGTGCATATCATTGGCTGTCAAGATGATCTTCTGCTGCGCTTCTAGCTCCTCCACCTTTGCCAGCAACTACTCCTTCTCCTTCTTCAACTCTTGATCTTCTGCTTGCACTTGCTCAAGGTGTTCTTGTGTAGTCTCCTGAGCCTGTCTCTCTTCATGTAGGGCCTGCAATTCAGCTTCAGCAGTCTTCATCTCCCTCTGTAAGTGTTCAAATTTCCGCTTTAACCTGTTTCCTTCCTCTCTCTCTCTCTTCAGGGTATCCTTCAGCTGAGCAAAATATTTCTTGTATGACTCTAGTTCAGTCATCACCTTGTCTATGTTATCCTCTGAAGCATGTAGTATTGCCGTCCCGGCCCTCAAGGTAAGCCTTGGATCTAGGTATGTCCCTAGCATAACAGTCGTATATGTTATCATGTTGCCAGCCATTCCTTATGCTTCTACCTTTATTTCTGTCCTCTTCATTATTCTCTTGGTGGCCCTATCATAATAAATAGTATTGAAGTCAGGGACTTGTTCTCCCTTTTTCTGGACAAAAGGGACCAACGTGAGTGAGTGGACTATGGGTGTGCTGGAAGTGGGTGCTTGAGGGGTCTGTACTTCGGGGTTCTCCACCTCCTGATTCTGTCCTGCTGCTGTTTCAGAAGCTGACTGCTGTGTCAACTTTATTCTTTCAGCTTCTTGCTTGTGGAGCTCTTCATCAAGCTTTCTCTTTGCTTCCTCTGTTTCTTTTCTAGCTGCTTCCTCTGCTGTCTCTATTGCTTGCTGAGTAGCCCTTCTTTCTTCTTCTGAATGAAGCCTTTCTGCAGCTTCTTTTTCCAACCTCTGGGCTTCTTCATTTCGCTTTTTGGCTTCTTCTTCAACCTTTGCCTGTTCATCCCCTTTTCCACCTTTGGTGGTAATCTTTTTCTTAAATATTATGTTCAGTGCCGTCATGTTAGGGGCGTTTCGGAAGACAGATTCTTCCTTATCAAAGTGGTGAGTATACTCAAAATGTACTTTGTGTTCTTTACAATTCTCCACCACTTTACCGTGAGTATCATTCCTTAGGAAAGGAATCTCACCAAAATGGAAATTCCCCAATTCCTCTATGAATTCAGCAGCTTGTTTCACCCTGGTGAATTTG
This sequence comes from Pseudotsuga menziesii, assembly GCA_001517045.1. Lineage (NCBI taxonomy): Eukaryota > Viridiplantae > Streptophyta > Pinopsida > Pinales > Pinaceae > Pseudotsuga > Pseudotsuga menziesii. The sequence continues at coordinate 269,221 of LPNX010778745.1, read as the reverse complement.
TAGCTACCTAGCCTGAATGGTAAAGGAGGGTATGCGGTCTTCTTGTGTTCAAACAAGAAACTACCTATTCCGTCAATGAATACCTGTCTGACTGCCTCTTTATGGACTATATAATCCGTTGCATATTTGGGCAGCAGTAAAGGCGTCTTAGACCCTCCAAACATTCTGAAATACATGCCATTGTCAATTAAGAAATAGTCTGCATGTTCTCCTATTACCTGTATGGCGCCTTCTGACATACAGTCACATTCTTTCCTAAAAATGAGCATGTAGAGTGGCATAATGAAGTGCTCACAGACTTCTCTGTAATGGATATGGTACTGGTGAGCCCACAATGGTCTATAAGCAGCATACACAGGCATTCTTTCCCTGTCCCAGATGCACTTGAGACCGGGGAAGGGCTGGTTACACAATATGCAATCTATCAATATTGAACTCATGTAAAACTCAGACCTTTTCTGAGCTTCTCCTCCCAAGGCTGCAGCCAAGCAAGAGGAAAGACTGCTTGATACAAGGCTGGCCCAATTGAAGACTGTTCCTTGGGTTGCCACATGAAAGATAATAGGTATCCATTCAAGCTTGAAGAGTCTTCCATGAGCTCTCCCAAAGATCCTATTAAGCATCAGAGCTATAAACCTGTAGGGAGCGCTCAAGCTCGCTGTATCATACTCACCGGTTTGTCTATATCGGTACAGATTTCCCTGCAAGAGCGTTTTCTTAAGATTTTCCACCAGGTCCATTCTGATGTTGTCCAGCCAATCGTCAGATAAGAAAACCTGGGCTTCTGGTAGGTGATAGGCCAACGCCACATATCCAGGGCTAAATGCAGCATAGCCCTGTCCTTCAACGTTTCCTATGATCATTGTGGTTGTATTTACTTGGGGCAAAATCCAGCCAATTACCTCAGAGCATGGGAACAGCTCTGGTCTGGTGGCAACTTTCATGATAGAAGACTTCTCTATGTTAGCATAGATAGATTCTTCTTCGAGGCCCGTGTCGGGAACCTCCCTGCGGGAAATCAATCTGTATATTTCACCCCATTTGTACTTGGGCTCAACACCAGAAACACATTGGGTGTCTTCATATATGTATTCAGTCTTTGTTTCATCCCAAAACAAAACCCTGACTATCAGAACTACTGAAACTAGTGCGCATTATTCCATGACCTTATCTATACCTAGCATGAAGCAAACTCAGTCATGTGCAATAAAGTGGGAAATATACTACTGCTGCATGATACTAAAACTTTATCAATCACATTTGAGCCGGCATTAAATCTACATCATTTCGCAGTGTGCCGTTTCTCCCATGAAAACAATCCGTAAAGCAAATGCATGTACATCAAATGCAAGGTGCAGCATTCATCAATTTGGTCTATTGCGCAACAAACAAAGAAAAGGGGGTTGAATATATCAAGATCATGCTAGCCTCCTATGTTTTCCAATATCAAACATTTTGACAACATAGCTTTAGCAGGGATAACATCGACAATGACTTATGCTGCTCGCAGAAGATAATTACATTAACTCAACTATACGCTGCGAGTATTACTGTCATTTTACTGCAAACGGTGCTTCGACTAGAACCATTATTCATGAGATTCCCATTTAACAAACTAAAACAACGCATATCCCTTCTAACTGGATAGGGTTTTAAACGACTGAGCACAAAAGGGCTACGCGGGATGGCGTGAGCAATGCAGGCTGGGGTTCGAGCGGTGAGGGCAACAATAGTAGTAACCATGAAGTTTCTTCAGCAGCGCCACACATACACACCCATAGAAAAGACGGATCCCTTCCAGCGTGTGGCGGGTTCGACATAAGCTCGACAAGGACGCGCAGAACCCCGTGGGTGTAAATAGCTAGGGCTACAGATATGGGTGACGCACCATGGGATAAATGGCCCCCAAAACCCCAAAAGCAGTTCATGGCAGACTTGCCTCCTACCCATCAAAAACCATGCGGGGTGGTTTGGCGCAGACGGCGTAACGTCCGTCTGCGCCGAAACCTCTTAATCCTTATGTGCAGGGAGCAATTGAATGGTGATGGGAACAAACAATACTGCTCTGAAAGTTATACTGCCCTCCTGCGGTAAAAAAGGCTGAAATTTCCATTTATATAGGCGTATAACCTGGCTGGACGAGGGAAACAGTGGGGGACACCAAAACCATCGTAGAAAACTACTAACATTTTAAATGTAGCGAGAAAACGACGAAGAGCCTACCTGATAACCCGAAAAATATGGTGATTCTATGACGGACGGGATTCTACCTTTGCCACCTAGATGCTGGTACACTGACAGCGGGGACCTTCACTACCTCAAGAAAACGATAGCTCAACGGCGACAATGCTGGGCAGCAAAAAAAAACAATAGAAAAAAAAGCGTTGTCCCTGTATATATAGAAATGGAACGCACGTGTGACGTGACATATCGGAAGGTGAGAACGTGAATCCTTCCGCAACGGTGGCAGGCCATAACATCAATCCATCCGCAGCAGTGGGCAAGGAAAAAAACTAATGGTCGGACGTCGGAGGAAACCCGGATCGGAATCCAAAAGTGAACTTCCTTCCATAACGACGGAAACTTATAACACCGTCCGTAAATCCGGAAACCCAAAAAACTACACGTCGGAAGCCTAATGCTTATCCCATCCGCAACGTCGGGACCTCAAAGTTCAACCCCGTCTGCAACGGCGAAAAGAGCGATGGTAAAAGGCTCCAATAGAAAGCCGAGGAAAAACCGAAACACGTAAATCGGAAAGCCAGTGAAAAACAGAACCCAAACCGATCCGCAACGACGGAGGCCAAAGCGATGATCCGTCTGCAACGGCGGACAAGGAAGTAATCATACCTTTCTATGCACAACCAAAAGCCATCTGCAACAGCGAAAAACAAGGTAAAAACCTCCGCAACGGCAGGAATGTTAATTAGACAAACCTCTGATTCAGAGAGGCTTCAAAGGTACTCAAAAGTATTCAATAAGTTTGATTATGCATGGGATTACTTCAATCCTTAAGGAAAACATCAGATCGAGAGTGAGAGCAGCCCAAGCGTTGGAAAACGTTCAAAAAGTCATTGGACCGAAATAAGGAAGAAAATCAAACTAATTCAAAGTAGAGGAGGGTCCTAAATGTTTTTAGAATTTTGGGAAATTGTTGCAGCTGCAACAATTGGCGACTACCTGGTGAACCATAGATTTCTGAATTAACTCTTTTCAGTGCAAGACCATCTGAATAAAGTTGAAATGTTCTAGATGTCTTTATCCTCGGGTTGGCCAATTTAAGCATTTAAACCATTGAGAAGTAGTCTATTCTTTGGGGAAAAGGTAACACAGAATATTGCCAGTCTGAATAACTCTTTTGAGGCCAAATAGGTGAGGTTTATTTTTCCTGTCCTTAGGTAGTTTCTAGCTTGGACACCACACGATTGTAATAGACAGTAAGCAGTATGATCCTTTTGTTCCTCATTCCCATGCCAATTTTCACTTTTGTGCTATTTGAATTTTAGTTCTTTTGATATGAGTCCTCCTGCAGGCCTTTTCTTACTGAATTTTAATTCAGGATCCTCTATCCCATAGTGCCCTTTTGTGTGAACACTGTATTTCATATTTCAGTTCATGGACGGAGAGGATCTTGTGGCCATTTAGCACTTTATGCTTTGATATTTTGCTTCAATAGGTATTGCTTTCTTTAAGGAGTTTTGACTCTTGATGGATTATTGCTTTTCCGAATATATGACATGGGATCATTTATATATGATATACTGTTTTACTCTGCTTCCTTTCTGTGAGTCCTTTGCTGTCACCCCCTTGGGTATTTAAGATGTGAAATGGATGGAGCCTCGAAGTAGTATTCCAGACCTCTTTTACTTCTGAGTTATTTACAAGGGTTAAGTAAGACTTCAATGAACGCATTGCCAGTTAGGAAGACTGCTACTAGAAGAAATTCTATACTTTACAGCACAGTCTTTCACTCAAGATCTTAGTTAACAAAGAACCCTGATGTTTCCATTGCAACCAAAAGTTTGCCTCTTTATTCAAAACCAAAAGAAAAGCTAGCAAAGCAATAACCCAAAAGAAAACAATATTAAATCAACTAACAAAAGAAAACAGCCTCAAAGCATTAAAGAAAGCAAACAAATTATTTATGTACAAAGCAACAGAAAGAAAAAATTTGCCCACTCCTGAAAAATATTTTTAAATCTAGAGAGTTAAAGGGTGGGCTGGATCACAGACATGGGACACCTAACCATGGTCTAGCTGTGCTGTTTTTGAAACTGAAACCATGTCTACAATTCTATAATCATCTCTTACAGCCTGAGGAAGTTGAAGGAGCTCAAGCTGAGTGTCATTCATATAGCTAGCCTTTCTTGAAGTAAGATGTCTTAACTCTAGCTCAATCAGATAATTTCCCAGAACAGACTCAGCAGATTCATTTCCCTCTCCTAGCTTAGTGACATTGTGTTTCATATAGGGCTCTCTTAATATCTTAATCAGGTTTGGGATGCCCTTCTGAGGTAACCATAAGTGAGACCAATCTGAAGCAAAATACCCATTCAGTCTTGCTGTCCAATCTCGGTTCAGGATCATTCCATAGCCATCAGGTATGTCTACTACTACAATATCGATGTAATGACGTATCCTTTCATTTGCAGACAACCGAATCAGAACATTTTCCATCTCCCCCACTACTTTGACACTAGTCTTGTCTAGTTGAGTGACGTCCCAAAGAGTAGGTTTTAGCTGCCCATTAAGTTTTTTGCAAACTGCCAGAGGCATAACATTCATCGATGATCTAGAGTCCACCAAACAATTATGCACATTGTGATTCAGCATCTCTAGGGTCAAAAGGAAAGGTGGGGCGTTAGTTTTCCCTATCTTGATTAATTCGATCTTTTCTTCCACAGGTTGGTTTTTTGGAGGCATCTCCTCTTTAAGTTTGTTATCTTTTTCTTCCTCATCATCGTCCATAGGTTTAGCAGGTTCAACGAGTGTCTCTGTTTCCTGTTTGCAATTAGTGGCTTTAGGTGTGTCATCTTTAACATTCACAGCTACCTGTCTCCTGACATTCTCTTGCAGATTTTTAACCTTTGGAAGTATTGCATTTCCCTTAATTTCTAGGTTCTTATCTTTTGTGGCCAGAGGTGTATATTGAGATTTGAGGGCATCTTCCTCTATATTGAAAAGCGAAACGCCCATTCCATAAGAGCATGGCATCATCATCTCCCTTCTCTATGGTCTGTTCCTTTCCTCCTTTTTTACTACTGTCTTCAGTCAATTTGGAGTCCAGCAACTTATTCATTACCAAAGATATTGAATTCAACCATTGAGGGCACTTCTTCTGGTGAAAAGTACAGAAATTATCCCCCCCTATCTCTGTTATATTTATTGAGGCCAAATTTGGGGAAGGGATGTTCCATTGGTTATTATACTCTCTTTTCGGGTAGTAGGGTTTATAAGTTTTCTGAATGCCCCTTTCCTTTTCTAGGTCTATCATTCGGTTGTACATCTTTTGCATTGTTTTCATCATTCCCTCAAGGTCATGTGAGTGCTCCTCTCTGGGTTTGGACGACACCAGAACTCTTTTATCTGCAGTTTTCTCTCCAGGTAGATCAGGATAATCTTCTACACTTTCCCTCTCAGCCTCTACTCTTTCGGCCTCTTCATAAGTCTCTATCAATGTGGGTTTGGCTTTCATCTTGGCAAACATAGCTAGCTCAGGCCCTAGGGCTGATGTATAATACTCAATTAAGACCTTGTCTGAGGGTCTGTCCGCTTCAGAGAAGTTCTTTAGGTATATTGAAAATCGCTGAGTGAAAACATGTACTTTCTCATTCTTCTCTTTTCTTAACAAACCAAGACCTTTCATTAATGAGGCATGTGTTTTTTGGGTGGCGTATTTGCTTCTGAAAACCTTCTCAAAGGTGTCCCAATCAGGAATGGAATTTGCAGGTAAACGTAAGTACCAGGCTGCTCCTGCTCCTTTAAGGGTGTGAGGAAAAAATCTACAGACAACGTCTTCATACTCCCCAGCCCTTAATCCTTCTAGAGCCAAGTAAAATCTTTGCAAGTGGTCATCTACAGCCATTCTTTCTTCGAGGTCGAACTTAGGTAACAGCTTATCAAAGGCTTGAGGAAGGTTATGCAAAGGCAGTGTGAGGTTCAAAGGGGTTCTTTCTCTCCATGTAGGCAATGGGTTGGGCTGATTTACATTTATGCCATCCATAAGCGCAACTACGAGAATGAGAGTCTGAGCAAAGAACAACGCAGGATGAGAACAGGATTTCTTGCTTCAAGGTATAACCGAAACCTGTGAGTACTTGGGTGAGGCTGAAAGCTTCAACTATCTGCTAGTAAGGTAATCCTGGGAAAAGTAATTTTCCACGGCAAGCCACACACTGGCGGCCCTCCTTCTAGCGCCAATTCTGTTGTGGCCCAGAAATTTTCAGGCGACAACAGTAAAGGATTCTCCCCAATCAACGTTCCCAACTAGCCCGTTGACTGTTTGCTATAGGGAATCTGTCCGGTTTGCGGTCCGGCCACCCTAGGTCAAAGTAACAAAACAAAAGGTTTTACCGGTCGCGGCCCGGTCCACCGAGTTTTTTGTAGTTTTTTGACTTAATGCATGTAATACAAATGCCTAACTAACAATGCAAGGTGATGAGGATGCGGGGAGCGTCACAATGTGATGTGCAGGTTCTTACCTCTCGTCTTAGGCTCGCAAGCGTCCACATCACATATGCAAGAATGACACAAACTAATATCCAGCTAACTAACTATCTATACACCTATCCCCAGGGAGCCAGAATATGATTATTTGTGAGTAATGTGTATTTTCCATGTATGATAAACAAAAATTACAGATAGGTGATATTCATATTTACAACACATGAATGAGAAAAATATTCTAGCAATCAGATAGCTAATTGTTATATAAGCAACATACATTACTCTTGGTGAACTTTCCATAAAAATAAATCAGGAATCATTCAACAAGACATAGGTCATAAAGTTAGAACGATCTCACGATTCATGGACACAAGTTGAAAAATAAAGTAGTTCATCTTTCCGCCATCCATTGCATAACATTAGGAAATTTCACATCTCTTTCTCCAAAACTATAATTTTTTATTGCAAAAGCAAATAGTTCTTCTTACAATATGTCCTCCAGTCTTACTGGGGAAAAAGCCCCTTTCTCTTCTTAGTCTATTACATTTATACAAAAAAGAGTGAAATGGTTGGGCTGCCCAAAGTAGCCTTTGGGCTTCCCAACCTTTCATTTTCCCAACGTTTTTACAAAATATTACAAAATATAAAGATGACCCATCCCTTACGAAGAGGGCCCCGCTTGGATTTCTAGGAACTTCTTCCACGATGCAGCTTCACTAGCGATGCCTTCAAAGGTGCTAGGCTCCAAAAACTGAATATTTATCTCAAATTTCTCGGCTTGAATCTTGATAGCCTTGATCCTTGCTGGACTCAAACGAAGCTGATCTTCCAAAAATTGTACACTAACGGCTGGGTGGCCCACCTCATTCTTCAAAACTAGGTCATCAATAGCCTTGATCTATTGTGTTCTGGCCTCTGCATCCTGATATCTGCTCTGCAATATCTCTATGAAGGTTTCATGGTCTGGGATTCACTCATCAAGCTTATGCTCAGCGTCTATCTGACACCGGTTAAATGTATTAAGGAGCCTCCTGAAGTATTATGAGCATGCTCTCTGCGTCCTTTTAACGGTCTTCTTGAAGTCTTCCGTGGTGCTGACAGCGAACTCTACTAGGTCATGATCTCTTTTAAGGGCTTGATGGTCTTTGGCTGGTAGCTCTGCTGGAGTCTCTGCATTGTTCTCCAGCCTTGCCATTCTGGCATTCAAAACTTCAAGAACATCCTAGGATCTGTCGACGAAGTAGGAGGAGGTCTCCATGATTTCCCCTAACCGGTTGTCAATCTGAAGGACCTTACACCTTTCCTCCTCTAGAGCAATATGTAGCTGGAGCATTCTAGCTTTCTGGGCCAAGATATGTTCTTTGAATGGCTGGAGAAACGAAGAGATATGTTCCTGATGTTCCTTTATCAGATCTTGGGAGTGCATATCATTGGCTGTCAAGATGATCTTCTGCTGCTCTTCTAGCTCCTCCACCTTTGCCAGCAACTGCTCCTTCTCCTTCTTCAACTCTTGATCTTCTTCTTGCACTTGCTCAAGGTGTTCTTGTGTAGTCTCCTGAGCCTGTCTCTCTTCATGTAGGGCCTGCAATTCAGCTTCAGCAATCTTCATCTCCCTCTGTAAGTGTTCAAATTTCTGCTTTAACCTGTTTCCTTCCTCTCTCTCTCTCTTCAGGGTATCCTTCAGCTGAGCAGAAGATTTCTTGTATGACTCCAGTTCAGTCATCACCTTGTCTATGTTATCCTCTGAAGCATGTAGTATTGCCGTCCCGACCCTCAGGGTAAGCCTTGTTCCTAGGTCTATCCCTAGCATAACAACCGTATCTGTTATCATTTTGCCAGCCATTCCTTCTGCTTCTACCTTTCTTTCTGTCCTCTTCATTATTCTCTTGGTGGCCCTATCATAATAAACAGTATTGAAGTCAGGCACTTCTTCTCCCTTTTTCTGGACAAAAGGGACCAACGTGAGTGAGGGTACTGTGGGTGTGTTGGCAGTGGGTGCTTGAGGGGTCTGTACTTCGGGGTTCTCCACATCCTGATTCTGTCCTGCTTCCGTTTTAGAAGCTGACTGCTGTGTCAACTTTATCCTTTCACCTTCTTGCTTGTGGAGCTCTTCATCAAGCTTTCTCTTTGCTTCCTCTCTTTCTTTTCTAGCTGCTTCCTCTGCTGTCTCTATTGCTTCCTGAGCAGCCCTTCTTTCTTCTTCTAAATGAAGCCTTTCTGCAGCTTCTTTTTCCAACCTCTGGGCTTCTTCATTTCACTTTTTGGCTTCTTCTTCAACCTTTGCCTGTTCGTCCCCTTTTCCACCTTTGGTGGTAATCTTTTTCTTAAATCTTATGTTCAGTGCTGTCATGTTAGGGCCATTTCGGAAGACAGATTCTTCCTTATCAAAGTGGTGAGTATACTCAAAATGTACTTTGTGTTCTTTACAATGCTCCACCACTTTACTGTGAGTATCATTCCTTCAGAAAGGCATCTCACCAAAATGGAACTTCCCCAATTCCTCTATGAATTCAGCAGCTTTTTTCACCCTGGTGAATTTGTAGCTACCTAGCCTAAATGGTAAAGGAGGGTATGTAGTCTTCTTGTGTTAGAACAAGAAACTACCTATTTCGTCAATGAATACCTGCCTGGCTACCTCTTTATGGACTATATAATCCGTTTCATATTTGGGCAGCAGTAAAGGCGTCTTTGACCCTCCAAACATTCTGAAATACATGCTATTGTCAGTCAAGAAATAGTCTGCATGTTCTCCTATTACCTCATGGCGCATTCTGACATACAGTCACATTCCTTCCGAAAAATGAGCGTGTAGAGTGGCATAATGAAGTGCTCATAGACCTCTCTGTAATGGCTATGGTACTGGTGAGCCCACAATGGTCTATAAGTAGCATACACAGGCATTCTTTCCCTGTCCCAGATGCACTTGAGACCAGGGAAGGGCTGGTTACACAATATGCAATCTATCAATATTGAACTCATGTAAAACTCGGACCTTTTCTGAGCTTCTCCTCCCAAGGTTGCGGCCAAGCAAGAGGAAAGACTGCTTGATACAAGGCTGGCCCAATTGAAGAATGTTCCTTGGGTTGCCACATGAAAGATAATAGGTATCCATTCAAGATTGAAGAGTCTGCCATGAGCTCTCCCAAAGATCCTATTAAGCATCAGAGCTATAAACCTGTAGGGATCCCTCAAGCTCGTTGTATCATACTCACCGGTCTATCTATATCGGTACAGCTTTCCCTGCAAGAGCATTTTCTTAAGAGTTTCCACCAGGTCCATTCTGATGTTGTCCAGCCAATCATCAGATAAGAAAACCTGGGCTTCTAGTAGGTGATAGGCCAACACCACATATCCAGGGCTAAATGTAGCATAGCCCTGTCCTTCAACGTTTCCTATGATCATTGTGGTTGTATTTACTTGGGGCAAAATCCATCCAATTACCTCAGAGCATGGGAATAGCTCTGGTCTGGTGGCAACTTTCATGATAGAAGACTTCTCTATGTTAGCATAGATAGATTCTTCTTCGAGGCCCATGTCGGGAACCTCCCTACGGGAAATCAATCTGTATATTTCACCCTATTTGTACTCGGGCTCAACACCAGAAACACATTGGGTGTCTTCATATATGTATTCAGTCTTTGTTTCAGCCCAAAAAAAAACCCTAACTATCAGAACTACTGAAACTAGTGCTCATTATTCCATGACCTTATCTATACCTAGCATGAAGCAAACTCAGTCCTGTGCAATAAAGTGGGAAATATACTACTGCTGCATGATACTAAAACTTTATCAATCATATTTGAGCCGGCATTAAATCTACATCATTTTGCAGTGTGTTGTTTCTCCCATGAAAACAATCCGTAAAGCAAATGCATGTACATCAAATGCAAGGTGCAGCATTCATCAATTTGGTCTATTGCGCAGCAAACAAAGAAAAGGGGGTTGAATATATCAAGATCATGCTAGCCGCCTATGTTTTCCAACATCAAACATTTTGACAACATAGCTTTAGTAGGGATAACATCGACAATGACTTATGCTGCTCGCGGAAGATAATTACATTAACTCGACTATACGCTGCGGGTATTACTGTCATTTTACTGCAAATGGTGCTTCGACTAGAACCATTATTCATGAGATTCCCGTTTAACAAACTAAAACAATGCATATCCCTTCTAACCGGCTATGGTTTTAAATGATTGAGCACAAAAGGGCTGCGCGGGACGGCATGAGAAACACAGGCTGGGTTTCGAGCGGTGAGGGAAACAACATTAGTAACCATGAAGTTTCTTCAGCGGCGCCACGCATACACACCCATAGAAAAGACGGATCCCTTCCAGCGTGCGGCGGGTTCAACATAAGCTCGACGAGGATGCGCAGAACCGCGTGGGTGGAAAGAGCTAGGGCTGCAGATATGGGTGACGCACCATGGGATAAACGGCCCCAAAAACCCCAAAAGCAATTCATGGCAGACTTGCCTCCTACCCATCAAAAACCATGCGGGATGGTTTGGCGCAGACAACGTAACGTCCGTCTGCGCCTAAACCTCTTAATCCTTATGTGCAGGGAGCAATTGAATGGTGATGGGAACAAAAAATACTGCTCCGAAAGTTATACTTCCCTCCCGTGGTAAAAAAGGCCAAAATTTCCATTTATATAGGCGTATAACCTGGCTGGACGAGGGAAACGGCCAGGGACACCAAAACCACTGTAGAAAACTACTAACATTTTAAATGTAGCGGGAAAACTACGAAGAGCCTACCTGATAACCCGACAAATATGGCGAGTCGATGACGGACGGGCTTCTACCTTTGCCACCTAGATGCTGGTACACTGACAGCAGGGACCTTCACTACCTCAAGAAGACGACAGCTCAACGGTGACAGTGCTGGGCAGCAAAAAAAAACAATAGAAAAAAAGTGTTGTCCCCGTATATATAGAAATGGACCGCACGTGTGACGTGACATATCGGACGGGAAACCATTCTGAATTGGAAGGTGAGAACACGAATCCTTCCACAATGGCGGCAGGCCATAACATCAATCCGTCCGCAGCGATGGGCAAGGCAAAAAACTAATGGTCGGATGTCGGAGGAAACCCGGATCGAAATCCAAAAGTGAACTTCCTTTCGTAACGGCGGAAACTTATAACACAGTCCGTAAAGCCGGAAACCCAAAAAACTACACGTCGGAAGCCTAACGCTTATCCCATCCGCAACGTCAGGACCTCAAAGTTCAACCCCGTTCGCAACGACGAAAAGAGCGATGGTAAAAGGCTCCAATACAAAGCCGAGGAAAAACCGAAACATGTAAATCAGAAAGCCAGTGAAAAACAAAACCCAAACCGATCCACAACGGCGGAGGCCAAAGCGATGATCCGTCCGTAACGGTGGACAAGGAAGTAATCATACCTTCCGACGCACAACCAAAAGCCATCCGCAATGGCGAAAAACAAGGCAAAAACCTCCGCAACGGCGGGAATGTTAATTAGACAAACCTCCGATTCAGAGAGGCTTCAAAGGGACTCAAAAGTATTCAATAAGTTGATTATGCATGGGATTACTTCAAGCCTTAAGGAAAACATCATATCGAGTGATAGAGCAGCCCAAGAGTTGGAAAATGTTCAAAAAGTCATTGGACCGAATAAGGAAGAAAATCAAACTAATTCAAAGTAGAGGAGGGTCCTAAAAAAATTTAGAATTTTGGGAAATTGTTGCAGCTGCAACAAGTCCCTAAGTCTATCCTCTTCATATAAAATTTTAATAGTGTTCCTTCAAGAGTAAAAATTCCACTTAGTCCCATGCTACTATTTAATAAAGATACTTAAATAACAAGAGTTGATGATGAGTCGAGGACATACAAGTGACCTATAAGTATTAGATAGACCTTAAAGTTATTGTAAATTCCCATGATATTTAAAGTTAGTCTTAAGCAACTGTTATAATGAATAGTAAAAAGTATTCAGGTATGAGGATAAATAAGGATTTTAAAATTGTTTTGGTTTATTCATTATCATTATTTTCATCTTAGTTCTTTTATTGAAAAATTTAAAAAAAATTGAAGTTGCATTAATCTTTAAGCTAAACATGTACCTTTTTATTTATATACATATCTTCCTCTCATAAAAAGAAAGAAAACATTTTTATTCAAGTATATGAGCTTTTTCAATGTAACCCAGTGCAAAGTAAGATGAAAAATATACCTTTATCCACGTATGAGAAGGTTATTGCATTGATTACCCGAGTATGGAGCACCAACCAACTTACGTGTTTATGAATCAGAAGGTGTCCAATAAAGGAATGGTATTGTGGCCTCGTTACCTCTTGGAACCATCTTTCAATGTAATCCTGATACTCACCTTCCTTTCTCAATACATCCAGGTACTCTTCTTTTGAATGTTCAATTGCTTGAGTACATGAAGGATATATCGATATATATGTGGACAACACTTCAATTTCAAGTCGCTCTCTATCGAATGTAGTGTCCAAGTTTTTGGTTTCCTTGATATATTAGAAAGGAAAAGCTTTTTGTAGCTCATGAAACTGTGTTTCTTCTATTATTTTTGGAGAGGTAGATAAATTCTTGATTTCTATCAAGATGTGTTCATCTTGAGAAGAATAAATTGAGATCCTAGCTACTGCTAGGATTTGAGAGAGGTTTCTCAAACTAAGGATCACCTTTGAATCCATTTTGTTGGTTTATAGATCCTACTTTACACATGGATTAGTGTCTACGGTTCTTACAACACCCAAATATATATTTAATAATTTGAATAAAATCAAATAAATTTGCTTACAAAAATACACTCCTAAAGCAAATTTGTGCAAACCAAAATAAAACTAAATCTTAAAAATTAGTTGTAAAATTGAAAAATACACCACACTTATAAATAATATAAACACACTTGCAGAAAATAAACTTGTAGAAAGTAAACAAACTTGTGAAAATTAAATCAAACATGCAGAAAAATAAACACACTTGTGAATAGGAAACTTATCTGTATGCAAAGGAACAACAAGGCTTTGGGGAGACCCACCAAAGTGGATGCGTTAGGCTGTTACACCACATAAACTTTGTAGTGAAGTCATATTTTCATCTTATTGTTTTCCCTCCCCCTTGTTGTGTAATGTAAAGGAAACCTATCTATCTACACTTCAACCCCTTTAGTACCTCCTTGACAACAACACCAAAAATGTTAGTAAAATTATATGATAATATTTACGACATTAAATTATTGACCGGGATATGTAGACTTAGAGGTGCAAGCACAATATGTGCAGGATCAAAAACTAGTCTAACCTAATTTACTACTAGAAAATACACTCTAATGCAAATAAAACAAATAAATGAGACTAGCTCGGTCACCTTGGAAGGAAACATATCATTGGGTGACCATATCTCACAAGTTAGACCATTAATCTCTCCATTGGCGATTATAAATTCAAGAAATTAAAATGCAATTTTAATATTCAACAAAGCAATTTCTATAAATGTTCAAGCTTTAAGGATCAAGGTTCACAACAACTTAACTCTATCTTTGCAGGAAAGAAAGTCTATTTCCTAATCAAACCAATCCAATTTTTCAAAAGAGTTCTAAACAATACTCAAAAATTATCTACAAACTTATCATTCCAAAATGAAGGAAAATTTACCAACTACTGTAAAAGCAATACTAGTTTTAATCGATCAAAACTACCTCAAACGTCTTAGGAAGTATCTACGTTTTTATTTTATTAAACTCCAAAATCACGCTGCAAGGCCTAAAGCAAAGTAAATAATTTCTTAAAGAGAATTATTCATTGACTAGTCAAAAGATAGAGTATAAAAATGATTGTTTTCTGTGTATTCTAACCAAACTCCAAAATAAATTATGTTCATCAATCACCCACAAAGCAACTTCAAATTCCATTGAGCCAAAACCAGGGAACTAGATACTCTGGGATTTGCAATGTTGTTTGAACTTTTAATGGACTATAAAGAATGAAATAAACACATCATCTACACTATCATTAAACTGATAAGAGGTGAACTAAATACTCTGGCCAGAGGTTAAAAATAAGACTATCACTATCCAAAAATGAACTATCTACTAAAAGAGATGAGATGAACTTCGAAATATTCCTATAGTTACTCTTTACATTCGACCTACAAGTTCTACAATCCAAATCAGAGATATTATATATACAAAAAAATTGAATTTAACTGGTTTCATTACTATGAACAGAGCAACCTATAATCACTCGATAAGAAAACATTTAGCTCTGCAATGTAATTGTCTCAAGCTAACGATTAGATGTAAAAGATATGGACTATTATATTAATTATATATGCAAAATCACAATACAAGCTTTTAATTAACATATTGTATCTAAAAACCTAGCAATATAGCAAATGTATGAACTGAAAGAAACCAAACTTATAGACAATAATATATACCTTTCTACATCATGTTAGCACTGGAATTGAGCCAAAGGTTGCGGAAGGCCCGCTCCCAGGTAACAGTGGAACCGCTTTAGACAGCGCCTTTGGCCCTGTGTAGTCAAAGAGGGATCTCTCACTTGTTTTTCGGTTTACTTCACGTAGGATATTGGATCAAGAACGATCAGGAGGCCAGACTCCTGAATGGGGCAGGTGCGTTAATGTAAAATGTAGGTGGGACTATCAGAGTAAGGAACCATTGGGAAATGGAGTCGAAGGTCCAGGTAGGGAACATATTGCAGGCGGTAAAGAATGACGTAAATTTACAAAAAGAGGCAAGATAGTCGTCGATCTTGCAATCAGGATATATTTAGCAGGTGATTAGTAGATGAGAGGGAACAGTCCATCACGTAGAGCACCAACAAGATGAATTCTACGTAACTTTAGAATAAAACTTAAATGAATATCTAAAACAACAGACGGAGCATAGCATGTATGAATTCCAAACTATTATACACTCATTTCAAACATGAAATAAATTCACAAACTAGAATGAAAACAGGATGAACATTTCACGTAAAGAGATTACATATTGAAAGAAGCAACGGCACATGAATATCTACCTTGAAAGACAATCCTTCCTCTGCAAATTTATTCATAAAACATAAACCAGAGACTAATTACAATGGAGAGCCTCAGCCCTTTAAAATTTCCCAACCAACAACCCCATCTCCCTCTATCGGGAGTGTATTTATACTATTTCGGTGCTAAGATTACTCCTCGAAACAAACCTAAAAAAATTTTCCAGACGCAATCAAACATTAACAGTCTAGAGAGTGGAACTATTGCCATGATTTACAAATGTGAATAAACATCATGGAGAAAGTGGGTGCACTCAGCCTGAGTGACATCCTGGCATGCTCGGATACTGTTGTGGATTCTGAGTATGACACCTTTCCATTTTCTTTCAAGTGAGTCACCATTTACTGGGTTTTGGACCTCTTAGTTGGCCTGATGATTCAACATAATTCCCTTTTTCTATCCAAAGTTTTTGTTTCTGCCGTGTTCAAATGCGGCTTTTTGCATGGGCACAAACTGGCAGGAAAGTTCGCATCTTTCCCCTGCTCAACCTCATCTTCCACCCCCTTCCTCCCTGAGTAACACTGTTAGGCGTGGGGTGTGGAAGAAGGGGCGCATCGCTCCTCGCTGAGGCAAGCCTTTGCGGTGGCTTGTATTCTTATACTCCTCACCTCCAGTGAGGTGGGCTCTCCCACAAGAAATAAGGTGTAGCATACCTCCACCAGCCCCATCACCCTTGGCAAGTCGAATTCACAAATTGGGTTGTGCAGGAATTAGACCCCTGATGCTCCCATCCAAACAAATGCTCCTACAGAGAGTAGTCCAAGACTGTCTCCCTATGTGGAGGCTTTGGAGGCAACGATGGCATCAGGGGATCCTGAAAAAACACCTACAGGGAGTGAATGTCTAGGAAATGTGTCGCTGTAGGTGCAGGTATCTAAAGGTGGGTGTATCTCTCAAAACTCTTCATGCCTGGGCCCCGATGACTAGTGTCATCCTTGGCACGGAACACCAAGGTGACGGGTGAGTGTGGAAATGTGCTCACCAACCATCAACACACCCAGACGGACAAGATTTTCGAACCAGATCACCATCGCCAAATTCTTCAAACTTCTATGGACTTGTGATGAAATGAAAACTTGGGCTCTAGAAATATGTTAGCTCATCCCCGTCATTCCAAAGGAAATATATATAAGGCTTTGAGACTAAATTTTGTAATGACTGATCAGCATTCCTGCACATTCTGCTATCGAGTGTCTTTGGTGCCAACATGTGTGAGGGCGTGGGAATGATGATCCTTTACGCTGGGAATCTAGTCACGCCACTTCATTGGCTATGGCACCTTACCGTTTGCTGCGAGAAATATTTTCGGATGCCACCTTGTATAGTTGATCCATGCTGCAAAGAACATGAAGTGGACGCTCCCATGCTTCCTTGCTCTTGTGAAGTAGGAAACAGAATGGTCTTCCCCTTCATGCTGGCCTTGCCCCATGTGAATAGAAGATTCGTTGGTTATTTTCCTTACTTCCGCAGGGCAATTCACACAGAAGTTTCTTGTCTTTAGGTAATACGACTCTGCCATAGGGATGATTTCACCTATACGCATGCTACAAATTGCATCGGGGGAATCATTTATTCAGCTGGGAGGAAGATTACGCGTATGAACATCCCTTCCATTGTCATCTCCACACTAGATGCGACGCTTATAGCCCTGAGGCTTCCTCAGCCCTCCATTTTGGTGAACCTTTCACGTCCACCGTCCATGTTTCATTACTTCTGCCACCAACTTCTCTTCTCTTGATACAATGAGAAACTTTAGATCGTGGCGTGTTCTTACCCGTTGATTGAGATTGGCCTTCCCATGCAACCATCAATCTGAGTGGGTCCTACCACCTCTTCGTGAATCAGGATCCTGACGTTGTTTGTGCTAGTTCAGATCACGAAAATAATCTCGATTGTAGATCTATTCCCTTCTTTGTTGTGACTGTTGATATTTGCATCCGGTACCACTTTTCGCGATTTGGAATTGTGACTTTATCCGCACAATTCAATCTTTTGAAATCAGCTGAGGCCGTAGATCTACTTTTGTTTTCATCCCTGCTGTCAGATACTTCCGCCCTTTAACCTATTTCATGATTTAGGAAAGTTCCTTCTATCGAGCATGTTTGCTTAGCGAAACTTTTTCGGGACGTCGATTGAGCTTCGCCTTGATATTGGCCCTTCATTGTTTTCCCATTTTAATAGACTCTGTGAATGCCAAACTTTGACCATTCTCTCGCATATTTTGGCCAAAACCATGCTCTATCATCTATCTTCTTCCTTGTGCTCCTAGATCATTGGTCTACGACGCCTTTCTCTACTATCTACGTTGCTACAAGTCTTCCCCTTCGGAGGAATCTACCACTGTATATTGAGCTCTCTTCATTATCCAACGGTCTCAAAACATGGAAAATGTGCCTCTGATAATCTGAAGGGCACTCACATAATTTTCAAATAAATAGGACCCTTTTCGAACTCTGTCAGGCCCATAAATCGATTATTGCAAACGGAGTGCTAACACATCAGATCACAACCAAATATGTATAGACATAAAATACATAAAAGGGAGATATTTACTTGATCTGTAGGTGGCCCTCCTTCATATCTAACAATGAAACTATGCACAAACTTATTCCCAGGAACAAGTCATGTATTAAACAAACATCACCAAGTTACAAAGATCACACAACCATAGCCAATGTATCAGTGCACAACTTTTATTTATACATTCCAATCTACTAAGGAGATGATAGAACCGAATCCCCATAGCTCTGGGTTGTTCAACAAATCATTAATTTTAAAAAACAGACAGTAACCTTAATTCTAGAAAATTACATCTGCTCGGGCATGTTTTTCTCCATATCTGTTAATAAATTCCAAAAAATTCTTATGGTTAGGGGTAATGACCATATTTGGGAAGTGGGTTTTGAACAATTTAATCAGAATCCTCATGGATTGCTCAGAAATCAATCTCGAAATATGCTTCCTGACTTAATGAAGGGAGTGTCGGATCAGGTGTTGGATTAGGTGCTAGATCGACCAAACAAGAAAGAGTGGGAAATATGCATAGTAAACAAATATTATATTCCAAGAAATCAATCATTAGATGTGACCTTTTGAAATCCCTTTTAAAAATGAATGGAATAGCTAAAATAATAATAAAAATTACCTTATCAAAGGCTTCATAGAGTAGTCTTCAAAGTTTATATGAATGAAGCTAAAATGGATGATGAACATATAGAAAACTTGATCAAAATGCTTGGTTCCTTATATAACTAGACTTGATATGTAGTGAGGACATAGACAAAATAGGGAGCCATCGATATTGGATCCAGGGAAGGTGGCTTATGGAAATTGTACCTTTTAGGACAACATTTTATTTTATCGTGCTAAAATTTATATAGAATTGCGGATTTATTTAGTCTTGTATTTTCAAATATCATGGAGTCCTTTAGAGGCTATGCTTGGTATAGGTCATTTAGAAGAACATGTTTTTTTATCATACCTTTTATTAGTGAAAAAACACCAATAGTGGTGTACCCAAGTTTATGTGATTTTATTCTCTATGTTTCCGAGCTCTATTTTCCTCCAGTTTTTTATCGCATATACTTTGGTGTGTTCTCTATCTAACAATATTGGTCTTGAGGTGTGGTGAATCCAAATCAATGCCATGTCATCCATAAATTTCCAAGTTGTCTATTCATAGTGTATTTTTTATTGGGACCAACGAAAGGATATTGATGTGACCTAAAGTGGATGTGACTTAAAATGACTTTTCAAATTTAAAAATTCATTTTATTTCAAAATGTAGAAGAAACATTTTTTTATTTAGTTTTTCAAGATTGGGAGTATACCCTTGCCACTCCCTGTATCTGCATTTGGTCCCTTCCCAATATATGGCTATTCTCCCCTCATCTTCATCATTTATTATGAACTAATATATAAAGGTAAGGTCACTTGTTCATTTTGATGGTTGGGAAGAAGTCTCAACTTCTATATGTAATCATTATAACCGTGACTTTGTTGGGTATGGTTCCTTTGTCGGGTAGGAGATTCCTCTGGTTATAGGAGCTGACTGGGTGAGGCACCTTTAGGTGTGCCCTAGACATAAAAATTATAATGCAAGACAACCAACCATAGTGGGCACACACAAGAGAGACAGTGCTCTCGCAATCTAATTAACTATGGAGAAAAACTAGTACATTTATAGGCCCACCAAGCCTCAACCAAATCCATGAAAACATGGAGCTACTAAACTCTCATGAGGAAAAAACTCCAATATGTTTACAACAAATCAAAACCAGCCCCAAAAAACTTAAACAATACACTATATTTCTCCATTATTCCAACACTCCCCCTTAATGGAGAAAATGAGTTTTCTACGACTCCCAACTGATTTCTAAATGCTTCAAATTTTTCCTTTGTAAGAAGCTTGGTGAAAATGTTAGCGACATTTTCATTTGTATTACAAAAGATCAAGTCAATCTCCTTTGACTACATCTTTTCTCTGACAAAATGATACTGTATTTCAATATGTTTAGATCAATCATGATACAATGGATTGTTTCCTAATTTGATGGATTGTTGGTTGTCGCACTTGATAATTGTTGGTTCTTTTTGCTCTTCTCCGTCATCTTCAAGGATTCATTGCAACTAGATCACCTCACAAGTTGCACTGCATAAATCTTTGTACTCTGCTTCAGTAAATGATAAAGAAACAATTGGTTGTTTCTTACTACTCCATGACACGATCCCTGAACCTATCTTGAATGCATAACCTGTAGTTGATTTTCTATCATCAGGATCTCCAGCCTAGTCTAAATATCAATGATATATCAACTTAACATCAAAACCATCAGTATACTTAAGACCAAAATTACATGTGCCCTTCAGATATTGAAGGAGCCTCTTTGCTACTTTCCATTGGATTTCACATGGCTTATCCATAAACTGACTAAGGATGCTAACAAAGTATGCAATTTATGTCTTGCTTGTGGTGAGACAGTTCAAACTTCCCACCAGTTTTCTATATGGAGTGTCATACACC
Source organism: Pseudotsuga menziesii (assembly GCA_001517045.1). NCBI lineage: Eukaryota > Viridiplantae > Streptophyta > Pinopsida > Pinales > Pinaceae > Pseudotsuga > Pseudotsuga menziesii. The sequence continues at coordinate 248,473 of LPNX010778745.1, read as the reverse complement.
TCCTTTGTGCCATCCTCGCTACAGAGTTTGGTGTTTTGTTCCAATGGAGTAGGCAATCGCTTGCATCCATCCATATGAAACCTTTGAAGTATCTCCCTTGTGTATTTTCTCTGTGTGACTAGTGTCATACCAAACTCTCTCCAAAATTAAAGGCCTAAACAGTAATGTAGATATCCAAGTTCCTTCATCTCGAATATGTCCTATGACAACTCCTACTTGATTTCTTCAATCAATGTAGAAGCATATCCTGTTATGATGAGGTCATCAACATATAGAGAAAGCAATGCAATGTGTACCTTCACATCTTCCTTCACATATGGGTTGGGGTCACTCTTTCTTTTCACAAACCCTTGCTGAGAGAAGAAAGTGTCGATATTCACATACCATGATCATGGGGCCTACTTCAATCCATATAATGCCTTCTTCAACATACAAATGAGATGGTCATGTCCCTTCTTCACAAACCCCTCTGGTGACAAGATATACCTCTTCCTTCAAGTCTCCATTCAGAAATACATACGTGACATCCAACTAATGCATTTTTCAATGGTGCTTGGTAGCTAATGCAATCATCAATCCGATGGTTTTCAGCTTGGATACAAGAGAAAATCTGTCTTCATAATCAATACCCTCCTTTTTTAAATATCCTTTTGCTACCAATATTGATTTATATTTATCTATACTACCATCAACCTTGAATTTAGATGGAAACAACCATTTGGAACCTATAGGAACTTTACCCTTAGGAAGCTATGTCAATTCCCATGTGTCATTCTTCATTATAGAATTGTACTCTTCAATCATTGCATCCATCCATTCCTTCTTATATTTTTCTTGTTCAAAATAAAAAGGTTCAACAACATGCATTACCTGATTCATTAAGTAATGGTCTCTGAACCTTATAGGTGGTTGAATTTGTCGTGTTGACCTCCTTTGTGTTTCAATTACTGTTGGAGTTCCATCAAACATTCTTATTGTTGTCAGAGAGTCTTCACCACTCTTGGTGAATCTTCACTGCTTGAAGTATCCATGTTGCTTAAATCTTCTTCTTGTTTTTGTTCCCATTCCACATTCTCATTTGCATCTTCCACGATGTACTCATAAGAAATACACCATGTATCATTGTTGTCCACCCGAGGACATTCATCTGCATCTTCATGAAATATTACATCTCTACTTGGAAAAACTTTAAGCGTACTAGGATCAAACATTTTGTATGCTTTATGATTATCACAATAACCAAGAAAAATGAATTTGATATATTTTTCATCAATTTTTATCCTATCATCTTTAGGAACATGTGAGAATTCTTTGCTTCCAAATACTCTTAGATGACCTACTTCAGGCTTATAACTATAAAGAGATTCAAAAGGAGTTTTATGGCCTAAGATTGTAGTTGGACTTCTATTCTTCAAGTAAACAACAATGCTAACTACTTTAACTCAAAAACCACGAGAGATATTTTTACTTTTCATCATGATCCTTTCGCATTCCACCAGGGTCCTGTTCTTCCTTTCAGCTACTCCATTTCACTAAGGAATATGTGGCAATGTGAATTATTGTTGGATATCGTTGCCCTTGCAGTACCTGTTTAAGGCTCTTGAGGAGTACTCTCCCCCTTGATCTGACCTAAGTATTTAGATGGATTTTATGTTTCCTTCTCAACCTTGTTTTTGAAGTCTTTGAAATATTCAAATACATCACTCTTTTTCCTCAAAAAATAGATCCAGTATATTTAGTGCAATCATCAATAAAAAGCAAGAAGTATGATTGACCACCAAGTGACCTTAGACGCACTGGTTCAAGGATATCCCTCTTCTTTTTCTCTATATGTGTAGGGAATTCTTCCCTATGCTGCTTTCCCAGTGCACACCCTGCATGATGCATGTTCATTCTTCAGTGATGGAATCCCATCCACCATTCCTTGTTTTTGCAAAAGCAACAAATCATTATAATTCAAGTGTCCATACCTTAGTTGCCATATCAATTTTGTTGGCATGATTGTGGATGTCAACACCTGCGACCATTCATCGTCACATCAAGCTTGTATAGACCTCCAACTCTTGCACCTGTAGCAATCACCTTATAGTGATCCTGCATATCCTTCACAAGGAAACATGACTTGAAAAATTTTACTTTCATGTCTTGATCTGCTATGGTGGACACAGAGATCAAGTTCATACTTATACCAGGTACATGCATCACATTTTGAATCTGCTTCACACTACCATTTGGCAATGTCAAAGATATGTCGCCATACCCCTTAATTGGATGAGAGAAATCATCACTAGGTATATGTTTGCACCATTGTTAGTTTCCTTATAATTCTCAAACAAGTATTTATTACATGACATGTGTATGGAAGCATAAGAATCTACAAACCAATCATTAGAGTCATTTGTTTCAACATACATGGCAACATCTAAAAGGAACAATCTAAGGTTTTGGAAATCATTTTTCTCCTCTCTTTCAATAAAATGACCAGCATGTTTTCTTTGTTTTGCCTCATCATACTTCTTCTTATCGCAATCCCTTGCAAAGTGTCCAATATTGCCAAAATAATAACAAATTACATCACTCCTTTTAGCATGTGAGTCAGCCTTTGAAGATTCCATACCTTGGAGGTTTACCTTTGTTTCTATCCCATGGCCTCTTGTTGAATGGTTGTTTATACTTTGCCACCAACGTCTATGCCCTTATTCTCTTACAAGGATACATGACCATTCTTCAAAGGTGGGTGCATTTTCCCAAGCTATAAGACTAGAAATAAATATTCGATATTCTACTAACATCCATTTCAATGTGATTGTGACAAGATCGGGGTTGGACACCTTCTCGCCAATATCAGTCAGCTTATCTCTCAAGTCTTATCCCTTTCAACGTGATTGTGACAATATCGGAGATGGACACCTTCTCTCCAATATCACTCAGCTTATCTCTCAAGTCTTTAATTCTAGATATGTACCTATTCACATCTTCTCTCTCCTCCATCTTAGTAGAAAGAAACTTATTTTTTAAAAACAAGATACGACATGGACACCCTTGCAAAATGGGAAGTAACAAGATCCACTCAAAATTCATTATGTGCATCTTTTCATCTTTATGAGAAGTGTCTAGCTTGAAATAGGTTACTAGACATTGTTTTGTAATTTAATATTGTTTATTGGAGAGAATTATGGATCTAGAAGTCACCTAATATTATTTTATTGTAAGATGGTTGGAAAAGATATCTATAAAAGGAAGAGATATTTCATTTGCAAAGGCGTGGTTGGATTAGTGGGAGATCCCTTACAAGATTAGTTGAATATCAATTGGAGGAAGAAATCAAGAGACCGGTTCATATGTGAGGTTTTTATTTTTATCTTTTCATGTTCATAGATGATTAGGGTTTATACAAGGGGATCACCAATTTTTTGCAGCTAGAATAAACTTTGTTGAAGGGTTTTCATACTCCAATAAGATATTAGGGTTGAGGTTGTAACGCTCCCTAATCCTTGATTAAACTTTGATTTTTGGGGAATCTTTTGGTGTAATTGTAGATTGAGTGTGGCATGTTATGGCCCTCTTGATATTGTGATGGGAATATATTTGAAGATGTGATGTGTTGTTGGGTTATTCATTCAATAGAAGGGTGTATCACTTGTTCTTTTAATCTTTGGTTTCATTTTATGGTCTTTCCTTCAATATTTAATGGTTTCACATTATGCGTGGCCAATATAATTTAATGGTTTTGAGGGTGCATCATGTATAAGGGCTCTCACTTATTCTTTTTAATTACCAAAAAAATTGGTTTAGACTAATTACAACATATTAATGTATGGATTAACTATGCCTTCTCCATAATATTCAATCCCTCTTGTTCTTAGACATTGACTCATCACCCAATTTATATGCATTTCCCTTAGTCCACTATCCCATATGTTTTGGTCTTAAGGGATGGGAATGAAATACGTAACATGGTTTGAGAAGGAAGAATAGCATCTCATATTTCCTAAAATATATTTATGACTCATATACCATGCATAAGGTCCAATACCACCACATAATAATTACAAAGTGACCCTTTGGCCTACATGTGTCAAATAGTGGGCATTACTATCATTTGTGCGATGTGTAATGTTCTCAAGTTCTTTCTCATGTTTTGTACTAGAAACTAAGGTTGTAGGCCCTAAACTATGCCTACATGTGGCCATTGGGCCATGTAGAAGGCCCAAGATTACCTCATATGTACTATAATTGGAATTTCTATCTCAAATAATGGTTTGGAGTTAGAAACTATGAAATTGCATGGTATCCATTCTTTAGGGCTCACAACTCATGACATATGCATGGGGCCTGGAATAATGAATCATTTCTATAGAAGGAATTGCATGGGCCAAAATAATGAATCACTTTTATAGAAGGATTCCTTAGTAAATGAGAGGTATATGATTGATTTGAGGTAAATTGTGAGAGACTCTCCCAAAAAATTGTTAAGCCCATAGATCTTGACAAGTATCAGTTGTTTCCCCACCACGGTATTCAACTAGATAGAAAAAACTAGGCATTAATAATAAAAAAATCCTTAAAAGGGGAGTTGGTGAATTGCTTATGTTTCCTAGAGACATGGAAAATATAACCAATCGAATATTGGAACATTTTTTAAGAATTATTACTTAATCCTAGATATACATATTCAAAATATATGCTCATCCAGCATCCATTTAACAATAAACAATCAGTTGATGAAGACTTGGATAGAGTGTACTCCTAAATCTGTAGCTTTCCTCACCAAAAGTTTTAAAGTGAATAGCTAGACCATATTATTTGTACCTTAACCATTTCATACTTTTATATAAAAATAGTGGTTGTTTGAGAGATACAACATCACTCCTAAGCCACATATATTTCCAGACCATGGAAAGCTCCACCAACAAACTCCCCAGATAGAACTTTTATCAATATGCAATTGCTCAACCTGTCAAAACAAATTAGGGGCGTCTTTGTTCTTTACATAATTCAAAAACATATTCACTTGAGCATCGACCTAGAAAGTAAGTGAACACATTCTCAACAAAGGTCGGACTACTCAGACTTAGCAAGACCCTCCATATGATAAGGAAAGGGATAACTATATAAGGTTTTAGATCCCCTCTATTGAACTATACTTTCAAACATGATTTGGTGTCATATGTGTTCCAAACATTCGATAAGTTTATCCAATTACTAGATTCCCCCATATATTTGAATAAAAGGACACTAAACAAATAGATGGGGAGACCATTTTCAAATTGTGATATATGCCCCTGTGCCTAAGTTTTGACCATTAAACCGCCTTTTATTGACCTTTGTTAGAAAATCCAGCAATTCCTTGCTCACTGGATTAAAAGCCACCCACTCACTCCTAACTAAGTTTATGAAATTTTTTACACTTTAAATTAATTAAATTAAACATATCATTTACATTCAAAATTATAATTTATAATAAACTTTCAATCGATCACTTAAGAAACATAATATTTATTCAAAATAAATATATTACATTTTGACCATAACTTTTATTTATAGCAGCAATGATTTACCTCTAAAGTGCAATTGCTAATTATGTTACATTTATTATACATTGGTTAGGGATGGCCTACCACAAACATTAAATCATTCAAATAAATTAATCATATTCAAAAAATAAAAAAATATAATAGTAAAATACAAATCTTTAAATAGTTTTTAAGAAATAAATAAACTTTTAATATTTATCTAACCTTTACATAAAATGAAGGTAAACATTGAACTAACACAAATTTTTTCATCACCTAAATAAATCAACCAAGCTGGAGGCCTTGAGAGTCGAACCCACCCAAGAATTACTATACGCTTTCAAGGTTTCATTGCATTTGGTGGATATTTATTTACTTTGCAGCTTCCCTCTCTTTGGGTGATATGCAGCTGGGCAATTTATTCTTCCCTCCATAGATTTCCCACAAAAATCGTGAGCCCAAACTTTTCCTCAATCTTTCCCTCTATTACTCTGGTTTTCAAGCCTCCACTCCTTCGCCTCCTCGGATCGATTTTCTTCACCACCCACAAAATAATTCTTTACTACCCACAAACTAATTCTTGATGGACCCCACCCCACAAAAAAGAAGAAATACATTAAAAATACATGTTACTTTAAGCATATTCATCATTCTAGAGAGCTTAAAGAATTACAAAGAGACAAGTCATCAGTATAACATAACAAATTTAAGACTTGAACAAACAAGTTTATTTAATTATCTAGTGTTATATGATTACCAAGTACATCATCCTCTCTATAAAAAGACTACAGACTTACCAACCATAACAAAAAATACAACAATTTGGTAACAACAACTATCAGTTCAACAAGTACTTTAAAACTACAATCGTTGTCTACTCATAGCCCTATAGGCCACTTATACATTTCAAATTAGTTGTTATATTTTACCATATAAAAACCTAAACTTAAATAATATCTTTATCTACATTAATATCTTCCATTGCATACTAATAATTACTTTCTAAAATAAGCCACAAATTTATATTTGTTTTATCTTCTTAGTGTTCTTCTCATTTGATTTTACTCCAACTACTTTAAATCCAAGTAAGAAGCCTACATCTCTAAGTCAAACTCCCTTATTGTTTTATTATCCACCATCACAACATCATGTAGAAATTCCAATTGGGCATTTTTCACATGGATTTTAGTCAACTTGACCAACCAATCTAGAGGGTTGGCCAAATATTGGACCTCAATGTTCACTTGTTTGATTCATTCATATGATTCTTTACTATGTCATTCTCACCATTGTGAGAATCCCATCCAATCCTCTACCATCGTGTATATGGTCAGACTTTCCTTAGTCTCAATGTCTCACATATTGAAACTATTCCATATTACTCTAGCCTTCACCAATGAGGGGATCCATGTACATTAATCCTCATAACATTCATTATCATGGATTTTTGCAATCCCTGAATTTTATTGCAAAGGAAAAATCTAATGGCACAATTGTCTACATGAAGAACATACAATATTCAAATTCACTTGGCTAGCAACTAGTAAAGTTAAGGCACCTCTAGTTGAGGGTCTACCTATACAAATTAGGCCAAATATGCTCCAAGCAAACCCACACCAACTTAAAATAGCGTTCTAATTTTTTCCTTGCTTAAACTTGTAGGTCTTAATCAATGGTAGCATTTGTATTCTTAATGTGTAGGTGTCAGTTAACCTGATCCAACTCATTAAAACCTTACTCAAATTTCCTAACCCACTACACAACTTCTCTTAATAGTGCCTCATATCACAACAGCTTAACCAAACAAAAGTTTGCTGACAACATCTTAGCCAAATAAAAGTGCATGTGATATGTTTTTGATGTATTGGTTTTCCACTAAAGGGCCATTTCATCTACACATGTAGGCCACTTATAGTGCCTTCATGCTGGTGGTAATACCTTGGAGCCAGTTGTAATGAAGCACTTTCAAAAAGAAAAAATTATGGTTGGGTATCTATGTGAAATGAATTGGTTAGATCAGATCTAAAGGGAAATTCAATTTAGCGTCAATAGATATAATTGTATACTAGTATAGCTTCGATTTGAAAATATTCAATTGGATGGTTAACAACATTGAAACAAGATATGTTGAGTCTGTGTAGAAATTGGCAAGCATATCCATCTTGGATTTGTAATGAATGAAGTATGCTCGTTTGGTCCAACCTTTGTTAAACTTTCCAAGCCTAGGAAAAACTAACCAAATTCTATTGTTTTAACAATTTTTAAAAGAATTTGTCTATTTATGTATCTGTTAACTTTTGTGACAAATATTTCCCTATTCCAAATCATACTAGAATCACTCTTGATCTTTACTCTTTGGATTTTCCAAGTTGTTCCCAAATCCTAGTCATGTGAATATGGTTAATTATCGATATAAATCGTAGATATATCAAAATCAATTGGATAGATAGTACCTACAATTTCAATAGATCTCTATAGATCATTAGCTTGGAGGATGATAACCAACAAAATAGAAATCTAGTTTGGAATATAAAATGGAAACACAATGACCAAAAGTGTGTACTTCTTGGAAATATTAAAATCCCTAGCCAAGTACGTAGTGGATGGCTTATGTACATTGGGGATGGGAGTTAGCACTGAAAGGTTACTTTGTAACATAGGTATTGCTTGTGGTACTATATTGGAAGATTAACTTTGGTTGAAAATTTTCATCAACTAATAGAGTATTTTTATGATCGAGTGAACTTGGATGAAGCCTGAACTACTTTGTTATTAGTTGAGAAAAAACGTGTATTGATGTTCAACTAGCCATTTTAGTATAAGAAAATGAGAAGCTTCATAGCTTCTTTGTTATCATTGAAAAGTGTGATTTAATTTCATTATATAGGGTTGAGGGTTATTTAGGTGAAGAAGTGGACAGTTTCCAAATATAATGTCACCTTCACCCAATCTAACCAACGAGAGGGGACATTACCAGACTACGGGATTCTAAATTTCATTCATAACCATAATTGAAAATTTCATAACAAAAAAAAATGTGTGCAGAAAGAGAAATAATATACACAATGAAATTAACTCTATACTCACACATCTAGCATGCATATACAAGCATAAACAATACAAGCACTATTTAAAAATGTTTCAGATTCAATTACACAATAATACTTATCTTTAACAATGCATATCCAAGCAATTGGTCGTGTAAGAGTGATTTTCCACCCAACCATAGGCACTTCGTCTAGCATATACTCTTTCTATTGTGAGTCCACCCCCAAGTCGGGTTATGAGGCCACCAAGGAGAAGGAAACATCTAAAAGATTCTTTCCCTCTCAACCCACAACCCGATCTAATCTCTATGCTTATCCAAATTCGCATATAGATATCTACAAGGGCCTCCATCAACTCTCATAACCTTGGCTTCCATAATACCTTCCCACACAACACCCTTCTTGGATCAGGAATGCCCTTCACCGATCCATGGTTCTCTTCGGTGATCCATCTTGTCGAATGCTTCCAGTGTGTGGATAGAAGAAGACCAACCTACTAAATGATGTTGTAGAACCACATGCATCCTATATTCATGTCTTCTCAAGCATCTATCAGTAGTGTAACTCAATGGGAAAGGTTTCCTAGTTTTCCCAGCCTCTATGCTCACCTACATCCATCGATTTCCCTTCCAAATCAACAACTACCTTCCTAAATTCGAATTTACTGGATTATACACAGTCATGAACAACAATACAGAGCTTTGTGTAGTGTAGATCTGCGTGAGAGTGTGTGAGGATAAGGGTTGACTCCAAGAGGTATGAGATTCTGTAAAATTGTGAAAAAACAATTGACATGGATTCTGACAGTAGAAGAAAGGACTCCTAGAAGCTATAGAGTGAATTTTGGCAGCTGAAAGAACTGTCACAAAAGTGTAGTCAGTTCCTGATTTAATAACTACATCAGGTGACTTTTCCCACCAACCCCACACATGCATTCAATGATTGGAAAATAGTAAAAAAATAGATAATTGGATTATTCAAGGCACATGATATAATTTTGGATGGGTTCTAAGGTTGAAACTTGGCAGCAAGGATTTGGTCTCCCATGTGCCCATGTTTCCTCTTCCCATCTGGTGGAATCATAGCCCCTTTGGTGCTCTTTACACAACCATGTTGGACAATTTTATTATTTATGCATAGAATATTTTACATATATTTCGAGTTAGCATGACAAGCCAACCATGTAGTGCAAATAACAATATACACATCATGCATGCCTAGTTATTCACTAGTCGTACCTTGGCCTTGAGCTCCGCACTAGGAATACATACTATCATATCTACATCATTTTCATATTCTAATTGAACACATTAAAAGGGTTAAACTACAGGTATTACACCAAATCAAGGAATAATTCCAACATCATGGTGGACTCTTGAGGGATATTGGGACCAAATACTATTTTCTAGATTCTCGTTTTTTTCCTTTTAGTTCAAATTTAGTTTTTTTAAATGTGTTTCTATTAATTATCAAATCAAATTACAGATAATAATAATAAAAATAAGCATGAGATGAGCCACTACTAAAACATGAAATATAGGATAGATTATAAAACACCCTTCCAAAACACAACCTGCAAATAACTAAGAATCAAAAAATAAATAAGAGTTAGTTAGTAACTAAGAATCAAAAAATAAGCATGGGAATGGTTTAAAATGATAGATATGAGTGCTTATGTATCTATTCCTTTCAAAGAAAATGGCAATAACCACATGAAAAATGATAACTTGAGTAGAAAGACAAAAAAATATAAAAGATGTGACCATAGTCCACATGGATCATGCCCAGCAGAAGAGCTATTAAAATTAATCTTAAACATAAATATGATTAATCCCCCAATAGTTGTCCTTTTAAAAATAAGAGTGTCACTATGGATTTTTTATCTCTAAAATCTTTTAAGGAAGGGACATATCATCAAAAGAAAGTCAAAACTATTATTGCAGGACTAAAAATTGGCAACAACTAGATACTGGCCCCATATTAAAGATAAACAAATTAAAAAATTACTTGGAAGTGCATCACATGAAATGACCAGATCTAAAAATTTACTAGTATACTTTCTCTTTGTTGTTCTAACAGTTGTTCAAAACTCCCAATTTCAATAAGAGGGAATATATATTCCCTTGAATTCTATACTGCTTGAAATTCACCTTGATATTCACTTTTAGAAGTCGAATTATGCACAACACATACATCCTTTCCTTAAACAAAATCCTAACCTATAAAATTGTTATATTTTCTTTCTTAGTAGAATTAGTCTTTGCTTTAGAACAAATTGACCACTTTTTGAACAGTGGTTATTCACTGAGTAAAGATCCTTCTTCACACTGCCACTTGTTTTGAGTTACAAACCCTGTAAGCTTAGATTGCGCAAGCTTCATAAGGGAACTCAATGCATCCTTTGTTACTCGCACCAAAGAATATTTTTCTTCTTGCACTATTGAATACTTAGTCTGCTTCAAAGGAGTCTCAAGTTTATAAGATGAATTTACACATTGCAATGATAGGAAATATACCAGTGGTGTGCTATATTTACAGTCACATGCATCAAATATTATTTCAGACAACACATCATTAGAATTCTGTTTTAGAGTATCCACAAACTCTTTCACATCCTCTTCAGGGAACTCTTGAAGCATCTCTTCATTGTAAATGGTTGGCCTATTTTCTTCCAAAATTGAATCCTTTCAATTAAGTTTTCAGTGATCTCACAATCCTTCACTAAAGTTTCCTTTGGTTTGGCACTCTATGATGATAACAATGGGAATCATATGTGCCCCAAATATGATTCTTTCAAAGTTATTAGTAGCATAAGTATATTTAATAGGAGAAAAAAAGCTAAGGACTTTCTTAGAGCATAAATGAGAGGACCTTATTCATGAAGAAAAATCTTTCTTTTGTCTACAATTACATGCACATCATATATTGTAGTGGGGTGGATGAAATTTAACATGACCATATGATATTGCTAAGATTTGTATTATTTGTATATCTCATTCAAAATTTTCATCAATTTCGGAATTGCAATAGGGACGCCATTCCCATAAGCAAACTATCAATCTCTTGATGACCTTCTAGTTCTAGATCAAGGCTTAGACAAAATTCCTTGAAGATAGTATCCATCTGATACACATATGTCTAAAGGTTCTAAGAATGCAAGTGTCTTAGTTCTAAATATTGTTATTTTATTATCCTTTACATAACCACTTCTCGGTGTTCTCAAAACCACATTCTTGGAATTTTTTCCTTTCACATTAGTGTAGACCAATCAGATACCCTTGGTAATAAGAGCATAATCCTGAAAAAACAACATCCATGATTATTTTCACTTAAAATTTATACAAATCATATTGAAATCATAGATTTCAAATTCAAAATTTGATATGAAAATTTGATTATAAAGCAACCAGTTAAACATCTCAAGATACAACAACCTAAGACTTTAAAATTTAGGAACAATAATAAATCTATATCACTATATCACTATAAATCCCTTCCAATTAATTACTCCCTTATGTCAAAATATTCTACGTGCATCGAAATATTTTCCAATCAATGCCTCCCTTTTTCCAAAATTCATCTTAATGCCCCTACCTACCAATCATCTAGTTCTAGATTATTTATTTGATAAAAAAGTAATTTAATAATTTTCCAATAGTCGATACTACCTACTACATTTGTTTTATTGTCATTCCAAATTTCATGAGAAATGAGTATCAAATAATTTAGATGGATCAAATTTAGCAATGAACTTACAATTAAAATAATGTTACCTACATATAGCAACAACATAGCCACCAATGGGGACACCCCCCCCACACACACATTTTCCCGCCCAATATTTTGGCATACCAATTATTTCCCTACCAATTTTATTGAACTAGACTAGATTGTTTTACTCCATCATTAAAACTCGTTGTCAAATATCTCTAACAATTCCTTTAATTCCATTTCTAACCAACCTCTAAACTATTGTCATGCAATGATTTGGTACCGGTAACTTCCTTTATAAAAGGGAGGCCTAAGTTTATGTGTTGCCAATGATTTTGAAATTTTTTGCAGACCGGTGTTGGTTTTGTATCTTAGGAGTATGAATTTGCAATAGGGAATACTATAAGAGAATAGTTGTATATGTCCTTGTGGATGAGTATTAGCTTGTGAACATGCATTAGGTATAATAATGTGTTACTAGTGAAATTGTTCACATTTTTGCACAATGTAATATGGACAATTGTCCAAAACATGATTCAACTACTTAACCTTTGGTTAGTACTCAAATACAATTATGTTATAGTTTATATCAATCACCTTGATTCATCTAGTCAATGTTATGGTCTCGTAGGTATATTTGGTTTTTGTTAGGATGTTGAAATCTTATCAACTTATACAATTAAAAATATTTTGTCTGAGATATTTGTAAAATGCACCCATGATGTTTTTTGAGAGTTGAAGTCTTTGAGCATGCTTTTCTTACAAAAACCAACAATTAGCACATTGTATGGGACAACATGGGAGCATATGTTTTTGTTGGGAATTTCATAGAAGGGATCCCTATTCCCATTCAATTTTTTTAGGCTTACGTAAACCATCTACCTGTAGAAATAAGACCAAATATGCTCCAAGCAAATCCACACCAACTCAAAATAGTGTTCTATTTTTTTCCTTGCTTGACCTTATAGGCACTAGTACAAAATGAGAGATAAGTGACTAGGTGACTAAAAACGTTAGTCACCACAATTTTTTTAAGGGATAAACAACTAAAAATGACCAATTTTAAGTGAGCCAACTAAAAACGACTAAGATAAATGACTAATTTAGTCACGAGAGAAAATATATGACTAAGTAACAAGTGACTAAAATAAAAATTACTAACATAAATGACTAATTTAGTCACAGGAATACAAATATGACTAGCTAACAATTACTGAGAATTTGAATTAGTCATTTATGTTAGTTAATTTTAGTTGTGGCACCTCGACAATAGAAAATTGCAATTTTGACAATGAAGTTGTACATTTTAGTGAATTTTAACACTGGAAATAGATTCAAGGGGCCACTGAATCCAATTGTAGAGTTAAAAAGTAGTAAAATTGTAACGCTCATGTAAATTGATTCATGAATGACCCCCTATGTCACTTGGAAGCATTTTCTTCTTTCAAGACATATAATGCAAAGGCCAAGTCGAGTTTCAGAGATTCATCCTATCTCACTCTATTCATTTTCATGTCTTTTGTTTTACACCATCGCATCTATCTCATCACACTAGCTATGCCCGTATCTCATTTGACAAAAGCTATCATCATTTTACCCTTTTGATAGTCTATCGAAGTTTCAACATACAAGAGTCTTTTACATCTTATTAGTGAAATTCACAAAGTTTGTGTCCTTTGTTAATTCATTATTTTTACCTATTTTCTAGTGTTCTCATCATGACTATGTTCAAAATGTCCAAAATTTTCTGTAAGTACCTCTTTGCAGAAAAATCCAATGGCCTTCTTTTTAAAGAAAAAAAAAGAACCCTAGCGCTCCCTTACCATGTCTACAACATCAATGCATCAATCAATATCATTTTGAATTATGCAATCTCCATGCTCAGTCCCCCAAGTCTACCCTCCTCTCTCTGTAGATGAAACTAGAATGACTCTAATACCTAGAAATTGAAGGCGGTGGTGTTGTTGCTACCATGATTGCGTCGGGTTCAGTCTCCATAAATCACAATTAATGTTCGCGTTATCCTAGCAGGCTCAAGCATTTGGATAGGAGGTCCGTTAAATTTCCATCTAACTCATACCTTATCCTAGTATAAATTCTCATCGTGTCACCACTGATCTGCTTGTTTTGTCGTGTTTTCACCCCATCTAGGGAGTTGATTTATAGTATTATAATATATAATTAATATATAATATACAATTTGCTAATATATAAATAATATGTAGATACTAACCTCAAATATATAAACAATTTGTAGATACTAACCTCAAATATTTTATGAATTTGGACAATGCAACCATCAAAATTGAGTTATGCAATAATAATGTTATTTTTATAATTTTTTAATTAAATTTTATTTTGATTATTAAAATTTTAATTTTATATTATATTGTAATATACATTATATTATTATATAAATAAATAAATAACAAAACAAAACATATTATTATGTATTATATATATTGAAAATAAATATATTATTTTATATATTATTTAAAAAAACACACACACATAAAACACAAAACAAAACAAACATTCCATCATGCGTGAAGTATTCTTACCTCTCTGCCTCCTACGCAGACCTGTTATTTCCAGCGATTTAGAAGATGCATACCTCATCTTTGGCATAATTTAGGAGGGAAATGTGTTTATTTGGAATTGTGTGATTAGAGGATATGCTGGAAAAGGATTTTCAATGAAATATTTTCTCCCTATGATGAGATTCAGCAAAAGGATTTCATTAGCATATGGATATCTAGCTTGATAAGTTTAAATTTTCCTAAAAATGTTCGAACTTTTAACCATTCTTCAAACTAGTTGGATTGGCATTTTGAAACTAGAGGTTTTGATTCCAACGACGTCATTTTTTTCCCTTTTCTAGATTTGTTAGAATGGACAAAAATTCTGCTAATTGCTAGCTCTTTTTGGTCTCAATCGGCCAATGTGAATCAACATTTGAATTGCTTTCACTTGTTTGACTGATCCACAATGAGAATTTCCTATTCCATGTGGGAATGAGTGGGGATATTTGTTTTGAGCTTGAATTTGGCAAGACTACATTTGATATGATGGAGGGTTGATTGATCCATATTTTCTTTTTCTCGAAGAAAAATTGAAAATTGTTGGGGATTGAGTTGATGGGGGCTCTTATTGACCCAACCATGGTTGATCATATGGGTCCTTTACGTTCATTTCTATAAAATATGGGCCTTGATATTACATTGGATCACTCCTCATTAGTTGCAATCTTGGTCATGGAACCCTCACTTGGTCATGAAACCCTCTGCCTCTCCAAACAATGAGGGTCCATTCTAGTTACAGTTGAGGTCCAAGAGCATCCTAGAGTATTCTATACAAACTGACAAGGATAAATGATACCCTTAATGGGAATATACATCAACACAAATAACATGACTACCATATTTTGTCTTCATGATGCAAGCAATATGATTTATATCATTTTCACTCTAACTTGTGAGCTTACACAACAAACAAGTGGTTGAGAACAGTGCTAACTACATCCTTTAGTGTTAAGATATTATGACTTTCATAAGATATTATAAGGTGTAGATAGGATCAATTTCCATAACAATGACCCTAGCTCCAACAAATATTAGGGATACAACACAACCCTTTCCAGCATCTCCATATTCACACACAAGAACAACCTTACCAACAAACATGACATTTGTGGCTCTTGTTAGACCATCTAGGAGAGTGTCTATGTCTATATTAGTTATCACACTATAAGATAAGAGAAAATTAAGGATGATATCAAATTTAAGGTGACCTATAGTTCAAGAATAATAAACAATACAAAAAGTAATTTACAACCTAGCTAGTTGATCTAATTCACAATGATTCAAATCCCACATTACAAAGTTCCAATCATGTTCAAACAAGTTCCCAAAACCTTGGCGTAAAATATAACAATCAAATAATTGAATATATTTTAAGTTACTTGAAATTAATCATAAATATTAGTTTATTTCCACCATGATTTCGACAACCTAAAAGATTATAATGATGTTAATATTGTGTACATGACATTAGAAGTACCCTCATATGATCTTGATGGATCCCAAGGCATTAAGATAAATTATAAATGCAGTGCAACCTATATGGTCTAAAATAACTTTGAAGCATCAAACCCACCATTAAACACAATCACTAATATAATACAGTAATATGGTGTTGTATTTAGCATCACTTTCGAGTGTATTTTTTGCAAAAAAAATCAACTTAAGACAATACAAAACTTAATGTTAAAGGAAGTGTCATGTTCTGCATAAAAAAATTAGTGCCATAAAGACCTTTTATGTCATTTTTTTTGGATGTGATCTCTTTGGTTGTCACATTAGTGATGTAAAAAGGCATTGGTAGTATGTATGCCTCATGTTGCATCAATTTAAAGAAAAATCATAATTGATTTTGTGTTGAATTTCCATCACATGGATGTTAGTTGCATCATGTTAGCATTATAATGCATCAATAGGGATGTCAATTTTTAATATATGGAATCACAATTGTTGTGAACATGTGTCGCATTATCATCACAGTAACATCGGTTTCACATTGTAATATGGAGATTTTTAACTATTTTGTGTCAAAGTAGCTATGAGATCAATGGCTATTTTATTCCTATAGGTTAATTGATTTTATTTTGCAAAATAAATTTATGTAATTAAACCATGAATTAAATGAGTGAGGGAGAGAAGAGTACTCCTCCCAAAATTTCCTTCTAGAGGATCTATTAAAGGTGCACTATGAGGTCCTATAAAATCATATGTGCCAAAGTGCCATGCAAGGACACCTCTGGGTTGAGAATGTGCAAGGGAATTTGATCAAGAAAGGAGGATACAATAGGTCATGTACAAGAGTATACTGATCCCTATTAAATTATAGGGATGCCTACACAAAATGTGTGCAATTAACTTAAATCCCCTTGAGCTAGAAATGCACTATCCCAAATCGTGAGGGAGACTGGTGTTCTGATAGTGATAATTTCCTTGAGTTCCACTAGTTTATGGGTGATTTAGGGATTTTATGAGAATCCTGCAAAGTTCTCCATAAATAAGCTTCACCTAATAACACTTATATTCCACCTCTCAAAAATCAATTCTCATACTTGAGACATTGCATATGAAAATGATGTCACAAGGGTATATAAACACTAAGAAGGGAATAGGCCAAAAATACAGCATGATCAAGATAATTAAGGGGGATTTATCTCTCTATACGAGGTCCTATAATAATAGATGAATGATCCACTTCAAAGGATAGGGCTCAAGTAACTTGCAACGATGATGAAAACAATAAAACCTCACCTTGCAATAATTAGTTAGCAAAGTCGGGGGTTGGAGAAGAATCCTACAACAAAAAGGAGGAAGCCTAATTGGTTCCTTAGAGGAGAGGAGATGATCTTGGAAGAAAACCAATCCAAGAAAAAAGAGAAATGTTAGTAGGCAATCCTCACATGTTTTTTTTTCACCCTCGACATCATCTAATGAGCCATTTTAGAATTTTGTTATAGAAAAAGATAATATAAAAAAAAATTAAATATAATATTTAAACGAAATTGGATATTTTAACAAACCCTACTAGCCTTATAACCTATATTGTACAACACCTTAGGGATATATTTCTATCTATTGTTTTAAATAATAATAAAATAGAAATACTATCCCAAATTTTAGAGTGAAAAGATAAGTGAGTTTAAAAGAGACAATTTAATTAATTACTTCAACGGGAAAAGGTAAAGTGAGTTTAATATATTACTTGAGTGGGAAAAGGTAAAGTGATTTTAATATATTACTTGAGCGGGAAAAGGTAAAGTGAGTTTAATATGGGGAATTTGACTTCAGTTGCAATTCAATTACCTTTGGGATTTCACCTTCTTTCAGTTGATTCCACCATTGACTGTGCAGGGGTTGTGGTTGTTGCAAGTCGTGAATCAGGGCATTCACTCTTGGGTTTGAAGGAAACAAAAGAGGTGGCGATCTCCATTATGATGGTTGTATCTTATTGGCCAAATTAAAACCATATATTTTCAGGCAGTGGCTAGGGTTCCAGTGGTTGCTTGGGATTTTAGGGTTTCTTGACCACCTATAGCTATTGTTGTTTACTTTTCCCTTGATGGATTGGATGAACACTTTGCTTTAGGAAGGGCATCGCTATAATTATTTGAATAGGAATACTTGGAATTTCGATGTGCATCTCTATCAACTCCTAGATTTTAGGTTTTCCACACATGAAGGTGTTTCCACCTTTCACACACCTGGGTTACGTGGCAGAAATATTCAAGCCACTCGGTGTGTCCTTGGGGGCAATTCTCAAGTCAAGGCTGTCACCTTGTTCTTCACTCC